>CAJUYH010008415.1:8652-24184 GCA_910591685.1 Galerucella tenella
GAGACTTAAAGTGTCGAAACCGAGACTTAAAGTGTCGAAACTGAGACTTAAAGTGTCGAAACCGAGACTTAAAGTGTCGAAACCGAGACTTAAAGTGTCAAGACCGAAACAGCTGCCTTAAGACCACAACAGAAATTACACATTCTTAGGATGTACCTCATTCTTAGACATATCCATGCCTTGGTCTTGGGGAAAAAAGTGTCGAGATGATACTTAAAGTGTCGAAACTGAGACTTACGTGTCGAGAGCGAGACTTAAAGTGTCGAGAACGAGACTTAAAGTGTCGAGACCGAGTCTTAATGTGTCGAGAGCGAGACTTAAAGTGTCAAGACCGAGACTTAAGTGTCGAGATGATACTTAAAGTGTCGAAACCGAGTCTTAAAGTGTCGAGACTGAGATTTAAAGTGTCGAGACCGAGACTTAAAGTGTCTAAATCGAGACTTAAGTGTCGAAACCGAGACTTGAAGTGTCGAAACCGAAACTTAAAGTGTCGAGAACGAGACTTAAAGTGCCGAGACCTGGACGAGATTCGATCTATTTCGTCTCTTGTGAAATCCTAGAAATTTTCCAGTGAAATACAGTAGGAAATAAAATCATTTGAAATAAATAGCGTAGTTATTATATCTGGCAACACTGTCTAAATGTTCAAACGAGACCGAGACGTAAAGGGTCGAAGCCTAGACTTAAAGTGTCGAAATCGAGACTTAAAGTGTCGAAACTGAGACCTGTGTCGAAACCGAGACTTAAAGTGTCGAATCCGAGACTTGAAGCGTTGAAATCGAGACTTAAAGTGTCAAGACCGAGAATTAAGTGTCGAGATGATACTTAAAGTGTCGAGACCGAAATTTAAAGTGTCGAGACCCGGACTTAAAGTGTCGAAACCGAGACTTAAAGTATCGAAACCGAGACTTAAAGTGTCGAGACCTGGACGAGATTCGATCTATCTCGTCTCTTTTTCCAGTGAAATGCAGTAGGAAATAAAATCATTTGAAATAAATAGCATAGTTATTATATCTGGCAACACTGTCTAAATGTTCAAACGAGACCGAACTTAAAGTGTCAAAACATAGACTTTAAGTGTCGAGACCGAGACTTAAATTGTCGAAACCGAGACTTGAAGTGTCGAGACCTGGACGAGATTCGATCTATCTCGTGTCTTGTGAAACCCTAGAAATGTTCCAATGAAATGCAGTTTGAAGCAAAATCGTTTGAAATAAATCCTTTTCTTATATCGAATTGTTCACCGCTTTAAAATTAATAATTGTTGTTATTGTAACAATTTTACGCACTTGGTGAAATTGTTGCTTTGTTATTGTATTATAATATTGTTATAATTTATGTTACTACGGTTTAATTTTGGCACTTTATCTATACATTATATAAAAATGTTTTTGTTCAATAAAATTTTCAATGTTAAATGAGTTTTGTTTGAATATATTTTGATTATGTTAGGTTAGTCATATCTATAAATTGAAATATTGAAAATAACGGTACCAAAACTGTGCCCACCTCTAGCATGTTCTTTTTCTGACATTAGTTATTTAAATTCACAAAGTTTTAAACATCTAAATACGTACTTTTAACGTATAAAAATATCTTCTTGAATAATTTCCGATACAGTAAAACCGATTTAAAAAAACGTATAGTTCACCAGACCCCGGTAATCTTCAAAGGGAATTTGAAACTACAAAATAAAATTTAAGACTGTCAATGACAGTTTTCAGTTTATTATCACCCGTGAAAGGACTTCGTCCTGTTGTGACGCGTCGCGTGTCAAGGATTATCGAATTTAAAAAAACCTTTTTAAGCTTTATATTTTTGTTTCTCGAAATTTTTAAATGACACAAAATATTCGGAGGAAACTCACTTTCCGGCTGCGTTAAGGGTGTGGAGCGCTAACCACCCCCTGTAAGCCCTACGCGATCAGTCAGATATTGGTGTGAATGTTCAATGTTTGGAATGCGAGTCTTGGTTAGGGTGGTTTACAATTTTCAATTGAAAGACGCCAACATCTTCAATATAGCAATATGAAAAGGGTCGGAAGGGAATCCCAAGAATTACTTGGGACGAATTTATACCATCTTATATTATAGCTACCTATATTTCTTGATGGATTCAAATTTACAGGGATGTTAATGATAAATTTAATTTCCCTTTATTGGGAATTAAATTGGAAACATTTTTGATTTTGTTAACATAGGTAAATAAAATCAATATTTACTCACCTTTCTTCAAAGGATATATTTAATCTTCAATGGGAGGAATTCCATAAAATTCTTCTTTGACGTATATATACAGGGTGTCCCACGACGAGTTAAAACTATCTGTATATGGCAAAATATTTATAGTAAAATTATGAAAATTTCTACGTTTCGGTTTTCGGATGCGATCTTTTTAACTAAAATATTTTCAAAGATGGCAGACTTCCGGTTCTACCGGAAGTCGACTGTAACTTTGTTATTTTATACGGAGCACCCTGTATATTAATACATTTTTAAAATCTACGTAAAATTTTAGTATACTTTTGTCTGAAAACTTTTTTCGAAAAATGTATATTTTTTGAGTTATTAATTTTTTTGTAAAAAATTTGACGGTTGCAGACCCTTACAATTTATTTTTTTAAGATGATACCCTTAAAGATATGAAAATGGTTTCTGTTCGGTTGCTTTTAGCAAGGTCTGACCTATTTGAATCTATGTTGAAACATTTTTCATTTTATACAGGGTGTGTATAGAAAGTGTTCAAAGTTTAACTTCATAAACTCTCTCAAAATTTACAGAAAACATTCAATATCTGGATAACGGTAAGGTTTAGGTATAGGAAAGTATACATGAATTTGCCTTATTTTTTACCCCTGAATGCATTAAAATAGAAAAAACCGGGTGGTTCTATTTAAGAAAATAAAGAAATTTGATATTTATGAAGTTAAACTTTGAACACTTTTTATACACACCCTGTATAAAATGAAAAATTTTTCAACATAGATTCAAATACGTCTGACCTTGCTAAAAGCAACCGAACAGAAACCATTTGCATATCTTTGAGGGTATCCTCGTAAAAAAATAATTTACAAGGGTCTGCAACCGTCAAATTTTTTACAAAAAAATCAATAACTCAAAAAGTATGCATTTTTCGAAAAAAGTTTTCAGACAGAACTATACTAAAATTTTACGTAGATTTCAAAAATGTATTAATATACAGGGTGTTCTATACAAAATAACAAAGTTGCAGTCGACTTCCGGTAGAACCGGAAGTCTGCCATCTTTGAAAATATTTTAGTTAGAAAGATTTTATCCGAAAACCGAAACATAGAAATTTTCATGATTTTACTATAAGTATTTTGTCATATACAGATAGTTTTAACTCGTCGTGGGACACCCTGTATACATTATTTACTACCAAAGGAATTTCAGTTTAATCAAATTCGACCCCAATTCTATAACATAAATATTTATTATCAATAATAACATTTGAATTGTGTATTTTTTGAGGTTTTTTTAAAAATTGACAGAAAAAAAAAATACTGCTTATCGGAAATTTCCATTTTTAATTAATGCAATATTAAAACGTTGGTTCTCATTTACCTATGCATCTCTCGGGCAAATATTTTTCACTATATTTACTCGTAGAAATCCACAAGAGAAAACAAATTAAGGTGTAAACTAACGAACCTCTCATATGAATCAGTTCAGCGCAAACCACAATGTACAAATAACGAGATCAATCAAGTGGGCTCTCTCTGAGATACAGAGACGGAGTCAGATGTTCGATATATTTATTTAAACACAGTTCAAAGCTCAGTGTTGATAGTTTTTTTTTAAATTATTGATTGGGGTAGCAAGGATAAAGGATTTGGTTGGATGTGGACTAAATATTATTAAAAATGTTTTGTTATTTTGAAATAAATAAACTTGTATTGACATACTACGGCCCTGTTAATGTCGACAGCGTTTTATAAGGAAACGTTTGCCTGGATGTATGGATGGGAGAGTCAATTATTTTACGGATTTTCTCTACACCAGTTTTTCCTCGTTATTTCAGAAATTATTGTTCTTTTCTGAGCTCGGTTCATAGAAGAGTGTGAATCGTTTCTTCTGTTTTAAATCGCGTAAATATCGTAAAAATAACAAGAGAAAAAAAATCGAGAACCCATTAACGTATAAAAGCAGACACTGTTAAAACACTGACAAAGCTGATGTCGTTATGTAAAGTAAACCTTTTTTAGAAAGAATTTAAAAATTCATTTCTATCTACATCTGCTCGAACTGCCAACGGTTACATTGTCAACTGATTTGTTCAGAAAATAAAAATGTGTTTTTTTAATTTTCGGCTGTCTTTACAAACGGACCAGTACATACTTTGTGTTGACCTACCCATTAGTCAAACATACACTCTTGAAACTGAATACTGTCGCTTCTAAAAACAAATCTACGTTTTTTTGTGCTGTTATAATTTGAAGTGGGTAGTACCTACACTCTGTTTACATACTTTTTCTCAGTGTAATTTGATGTTGATTTAGGTATAACTTATTTTGGCCATGGTTGAATCTAATTTTATATAATTTAAACGGAATTTAGAAGATACAAATTTACTAATCACTTCTATACAATTTATTTTAGAATAATTGGCCGTAAAAATACGACTTAACCTAACCTCACTTTTTTCAAAACATTTGTATGGTGCTTTTGAACTATAAAGCCATCATTTTCTATTTTAATTGTATAAAAACGAAGAGCAACGTCTTAAATGAGTTTTTATTTTCAATATTCATTGGTAAAACGTTAGAGAATATACATAAAACATTCAAATAGGTACTTCAGTAATTCAGTTATAGAGGTTCTATATGGTATCTTTTATAAGCTGCTATTTATAGGTATTAAACTTATGGCCTACAATTTAATTTGAAACCCTTATAGGTATTACTAATTAAATAATTCAGTATTACATATTTTAAAACTATTAATTATTTATTTACCTGGTTATTCTACGTACATGTCATTGTCATCTTAGTCACAAAATAAATGAAACATCAAGAGAGGTTTGGAAAGTAGAAATCTTTATTACCGATAACGTCATAATAGTGCTTTGACATTTCAACGCCTACGCGCTCCCGCCGATTCCCGCTTCCGCGTCCTCAGCTTTCTCCGTCATTTTGATAGTTTGAATTTTCGTGGTAAATTTCGTTCGAAAAGTCGGTTTAAAGTGTTTAAAATTAATTAAATAAGTGATATTGTTATAATAAAGTGTCGGTTTTTTAATTGTGATAAGTGAGAAAGATAAGTTAATTTGGTAAGACGGTTTTTTTGTTCATATCTTATACAAGCTATTTTTTCCATGGTGGAAACCAATTTTATATGCTATTTAAACATATTTTAGGAACTACAAATTCAGCTATTAATTGCTCTGGGTATTTTATACAACTGTATACTCAGAATAAATTAAAAAGCTTCAATTTAACTCTACTTTTTTCAAATATTTTCATGTCTCTTTACTTACACTATGATGCAATAATTTCCTGTCTTTATAGTTCTTTAATTGTTAGATATTGAGAACAAAATGCTAAGTAAGGGAATTATTTGCGATATTTATTGGTACAACTTTATAAAAACTTCTACACTTCTGTTACTACTATGTTTACGTATACTCTTGCTACATAAAATCTTTTTCTGACATAGTTACATACTTATTTCAAACCATAAGCATTGTCTAAATATAGGTTTTCTTTACACTATGCCATAACCTTGTTGGAGCAAACCTAATGCGTATTCTTTTGTAACAAAGTTAAAAAGCTTGATCAAATAGAATACGTAAGCTTTTCATCTTGTCTACTCTTTCCTTACTTCCATGGTTTCATTTATTAGCAGTTCTACATAGTTTTACCTGTTTTCTATTATATAAAAATATAACGTATAATTTTATTTAAATCCCTTATAGGTATTACTAATTAAATAATTCAGTATTAAGTATTATAAAACTATTAATTATTTATTTACGAACATGTCATTGTCATCTTAGGCACAAAATAAATGAAACATCAAGAGAGGTTTGGAAAGTAGAAATCTTTATTACCGATAACGTCATAATAGAGTGCTTTGACATTTCAACGCCTACGCGCTCCCGCTGATTCCCGCTCTCTCGTCCTCGGCTTTCTCCGCCATTTTGCTAGTTTGAATTTTCGTGGCAAATTTCGTTCGAAAAGTCGGTCTAAAGTGTTTAAAATTAATTAAATAAGTGATATTGTTATAATTAAGTGTCAGTTTTTATAATTGTGACAAGTTAGTTAGGTAAGACAATTTTTTAATTCATATTTTAAACCAGTTACTTTTTCCATGGTAGAAACCAATTTTATATGCTATTTAAACATATTTTAGCAACTACAAATTCAGCTATTAATTGCTATGGGTATTTTATACATCAGTATACTCAGAATAAATTAAAAAGCTTTACTTTAACCCTACTACAAATATTTTTATAACTCTTCAAACTTTGATGCAATAATTTACTGTCTATATAGTTATTTAATTGTAAGATATTGAAAACAAAATGCTAAGTAGTATATTTACTGGTACAACTTTATAAAAACTTCTACACTTTTGTTACTCAAGGGTACCTGCTATGTTTCCGTTTACTCTTGATATGTAAAATCTTTTTCTTACATAGTTACATACTTGATTTTAAACCATAAGCATTGTCTAAAGATAGGTTTTCTTTACACTATGCTATAACCTTGTTGGAAAAAACCTAATGCGTATTCTTTTGTAACAAAGGTAAAAAGCTTGATCAAATAAGTAGAATACGTAAGCTTTTCATCTCGTCTACTCTTTCCATACTTCCATGGTTTCATTTATTCGCATTTCTACATAGTTTTACCTGTTTTCTATTATATAAAAGTATACTTACATTTATCCATATATCCAGCTAATTTTTTGGCACTCGTATAATTTTTTACTGGTTACAAAATAAGCTTTACGTTTGCAATATATGCTCTTCTGAAAACATTTCTCTTGTCATTGCACTTTTGCACATAAAATATTCATCCTACTGGAGTATAATTTGAACAATTTTAATTATATTGAAGATATTTTGTGTAACGAGCCTTCACACATTATCATAAATTACAAAGTATAACTCATTTGAGATAGAAACTTATGCGATTAGTATACCAAAAGGAGAATTTCTCTAGGTACTGTTAAGTCTGATAAGAACTATTATCTTCACATACACAGTGTTATCGAGACTACAAAAAGCTGAAAGGCTGAGGTCTTGGAACCTTGACTGGTAGTACTGATTGAGTCGATTAATGAACAATTTCTTTTAACAATTGTCATAGATGTCAAGATAGTTGTATTATACTATTATAATGCCTTACAAATTTGAAAATGACTTCTAATAATTACAAACCAGAATTTTTGGTTATATCGTGTTGATATTCCAACAAGTGTTGGCAGATATAGCCCGATAAGTATATATGCTGCCTCTTGGTGAATGGTCTAGTTTTTAAAAAGTAATTTTCAAATTTGTAATGTGTTATAATAGCATAATACTATTGTCTAGGCCTCTATCAATTTTCTTAATGTTAATCTTCAGCGTAATAAGCCTTTTTTATTATGGATAGATTGTCCACACTGGAATTTTGAAAAACTGATGGATCTGTGTAGGTTTTTAGTCAATACAGAGGAATCTATTTTTAGTTGTCACTTGCTTGTTAGTCTATCATTCAACTTTTTGAGCTCCAATTCCTTGATAAACTTTTTGCTTTTTTTGAATTAATTTCAACTTGAATAAAAATATATTTTCTTGTGGCAATCCTTGGGGTATATTTTTCTTGCTCTTACACACAGAGCGATTGTAGAGACTTCTCATTTTACTACTTATTAATTTTTAAGAGTAAACATTTCATTGATGATTAATAACAATGAGAATCCAGAATTCTTCTTCTATTTCAGCTGTGCCTCGTGCTGCTGCAATTAAGTTAGCCAGCCAGTCTTTTTCTATTTCGATCCTATTTCACAGAGGTCCACATTCTTATTCTTTTTATTGTTAGTTCAAGTAATTTGTCACAAATATATAAAAGGTATTTTGAATAGGCAAAATTTAGTATATAATTATATAAATTGGAGGAAAATAGATACTTTTTCAAGTCACCACGCCCTCCGTCAACAAAACGAATCATCTTCAATTAAGTCCCAATTTTCTAACAAAAAAAAAGAGCATCAGTTTATCTAATCGCGGTCAAAAGGACAATAGATGACATTATGTTGAATCCTTTTTGGTAACATCATCCTTATAATGTTTTTGTATGCGAGGATTTTATTCTTAAACAGCAGGGATTTCATTGAAGAATATATCTTTACACACAAACAGACAATTGTATAAAAATATCGGGTAACGTTATTTGCACGGGTCTATTCAAGATGTATTTTCGGGTGGTTTATTACCTAATTTTCTAGTCATAAAAATACAGTTAAGAAAACATGCCCGAGGTATAGTAGGTCGATATTTTTTATACGTATGTAGTTGGCAACGAACTTATACAGGGTGTTTCATTGTTTCAAAAAAGGTAGAACGAGTAGTGGAACACACGGTAGGAACTTTAGTTCCTTTTAAGCAAAAATTATGTAATACATTTGACGTTATAGATAAACAATTTGCATATTCCTCGGTGGTCGAGTAGTAAGAAAACCAGACTCTCACGCGGTAGACCCGGGTTCGATTCCCCGTGAAGAAGTTTTTTTTTATTGTTAGTTTTATTTTTAAATAATTATTCTGCTTGATGTTAATAACGACGACAGGTAGACGTTTGAAATATTTAGCAGAATATTCATTATTATAGATAATGGTACGGTACCCTTCATGAGGGAGTACGACTGGCAACATCTACTTATAACAGCATCGTATATTTAAAAAGGGAAACCGTGACATTATACAAATTGGACTGAACTGTACGTTTACCACAAAAAAATTAATGGGTCGTAGAAAAAATATGCTGTTCGACTCGTGTGGATTGTCCATATCGCACTTGAACGATTGAGCACTCGTGTGATATGGCCATCATATCCACACTAGTTGCACAAACTACTATTTCTATCAAAATATGCCCTTTTACATTTAAAAACAACCTGCCAAATGTCAAATCAATATATCCATCCATTTTAAAGCTATCGAATTAAAACATTCAAGTTTTAAAAATTTCAACACCCTGTATTTCGAAAAGTAAATGTGCTAGACCCCTTAATCCTCATATCATTTTGTCCAATTTTACGAGAGGAATCTCGCATTTTGGTGAAATTGTTTTATTACTTTTCGACGTCTGAACGGTAAGTAAATCACTTACCGACGTGTTAAACTTAGAAACCAGTAAACACAACCTACCGTCCTGACAACCGATGCAGTAAATAAACAAAAAAGATCAATCGCGCAAAAAAAATTATGGAAATAATAGTAAAAATGTATCCGAACAAATTCAAGTAGATCACCAGCACTGCGAATACCAGCTTTGCATAGAATTTTAATGTAGCATCGGTGGTTCAGTGGTAGAATGCTCACCTTCCACGCGGGCGACCCGGGTTCGATTCCCGGCCGAAGCATATGAAACGCTGCTTCGTAAACGAGAGAGAGACTCAGGAGAGAGCACACGCACGCAAGCAAGGCACATAACGAAGCAACGTAACATTACGTAACGTAACGTAACGGTCAGATCGTTTGCGTCGCGACCGCCGGTCGCTCAAACATAACCTGACGTAAAGAACTAAAGTTCCAATAATATACAGGGTAAAGTTATGAGGTTCGAAAGAAATATGACACATTTATAAAAAATCCTGTATCTCGGTTATGAAGTGCAGAAGACACATTCAATATAGGTTTTTGGAAGTGCAAAATGGATCCCCATCTACAGTTAAAGTTAGGCCCTTTCCCAATGAAACACTCTGTATATAGAGACGTCCAAAAATAAATATTAATTTTTGAAAGTAGGTATTTCTAAGCATTATAGTCAGTTTTTTAGATATTAAAAGGCAAGTGCTTACGCTTTTTGGTTCTTTTCAGTCGTCTGTTTTGGTGTGTTGAATTTTTATGCAAATATTCGTTGGTCATTGGTAGTTCCAAAGGCTTATGTAAAGTGCAACTAATTTTAATCGAAACTGATTAATGCTAATGAATAATTGAGCTTGACTTCTCGCCATGTTAAAAGGGAACGTGCTTCCTATATAGAGGTTTCTCCCCCTTTAAAAAAAATATCGGACATTGTTTTAAAAGAGTGTAATGGTGTAATCTGTCGAAAAATAGGAGCACAATAGGCAGAGAACAATGAAATATCACAATTTGGACAATAATTGTGTAATAAAAAAAAAACGTTTGCCCTCGATCGAGAACGCTTTTCGAAAAGATTAAACAAAGAAAAAAAGCAGTGGGAGTCTGCGTGCACATGTTAGTCCCTATTATATTATTATTATTCAATGGGAGATCACTGGTTGTTGTAACTGGAAAGGTATACTCGACTTTTAAAAAGATTTTAGACATAAAGAAACTCGGTATAAAAGAGAGTTGGGAAGTTGGAGAGAAAACTTAGAAATAATTGCATTTTAACATTCTTCTTCCGGTCGGTAAAATGTGATACCCCTCTTTTATTTTCTTACTCTTTTGGGACTCTCAAGACGTTTCCTTGATTTATTCTATGGTTTTTTTTTATTGTATTGTGTGATAAACAAAAAAAATTATCTCTCTATACATAATTTACAGTGTAAACTCTTTATAACGATTATTTTTTCCACTTAAAATCTGACATTTTGGTGGTTTTAACCAATAGCAATTCATTATTCTAGCAAATCATTCGTTATTTTACTGATAATTCTGCTTCCTCATCGATAAAACCTTGTTTACATTAAAACGTCAAAATTTTACTTTGAATTTCTCATTATTGACAACTAAATGTGCTTCGAAGTTTATTGAAAAATGAGCACAAACCGATTCAGTGCCATCACCCAAAAGAATATTGAACATTTAATACAAAATTCCACACCCTGTATATTTGCATATTTTTGAAATCCTCTTTTAATGAACCGATTCCAAAAAAACTGAATAATGTATGGTCAATTATGAATTATACAGGGTGGAATTTTAAAATTAATAATTTATTACACTTGAAATATTTTGGTACTTTTTTAAATTAGCTAAATATGGATTTATCAAAAATCTAAACTAACTAATTATTAGACGTATTTGTATATTAAACAAAACCTGCTACGCCCATGAATTTTATCATAAATACCTAAAAATTGCCTAAAAACGCCAATAATTAGACAAAATCGGTAAATAATGTGGATTGTTTTAAATCGGTAAATAATGTGGAATGTTTTCTATTCTGTCAGTTGTTGATGTGTTGACAGTTTATACTGAGAAAGTAAAATCTTTGTCAAACACTCTTTCCTTGTCGACATAACAATGAAATATTTAACTGAGACTCACCGAATTGAGATTTTAATGATGATCGGGTACGGGGATAACTGCAGAAGTCAAAGTGAAGTGGCAAACTTATTTAATCAGAGGTATCCCGAATTGCCTAATATTCTACAAAGTACTGTGTCTAAAATTCATGCACAATTCAGAGAACTTGGACATGTCAAACCATTGAAAAGAAAACCACACTTCGTTGAAGATGATGTGAAAGTTGATTTTTTTGTTAAGTGTCGAAGAGAATCCAACTTCAAGTACACGTCAATTTGCCCGTGAAAATAATGTTAGTCATACAACTGTTCTAAGATGTCTTCATAAAGAAAAACTTCATCCCTACAAATTAACTTTTGTGCAGGAGTTAACAGAAGACGATCCAGATCGTAGAATGGATTTCTGCGAAAGATTGATGAATAAGCTGAACAGAAATGAGATGGCTCTTCGTACCATTCTTTTTTCTGACGAAACAACATTCACATTGAATGGAGAGGTAAACCGACAGAACTGTGGATATTGGTCAGCAGAGAATCCTAATTGAATGCGTGAGACACATACTCAGTACCCTCAAAAAGTGAACGTTTGGGCCGGTATCATATTATTGGTCCTATATTTATAGATGGAAATTTGACAGCTGAAAAATATTTAAATATGCTTGGAAATGAAGTTATTCCTGCGTTGGCAAACTTATATCCCAACGCAATAGATCCTAGCTTACCGAATGAAAATGTTTGGTTCCAGCAAGACGGGTCAACACCCCATTATGCTTTAATGGTAAGAACTTATTTAGATGAAATCTTCCCCAATAAATGGATTGGATGAAGAGGTACTATTGAGTGGCCAGCTAGATCGCCAGATCTTACGCCGCTAGATTTTTTCTGTGGGGTTATCTCAAGAACAAAGTATATGCAACACAACCAACTAGCATTGTAGACCTCAAAGACAGGATAACTACAGAAATACGGAATATTTGACCTCAAACTTTAAACAAAGTTAAGGAGGAGTTCTATAGGAGACTGTGCTATTGCCAACAACTAGGTGGAGAACATTTTGAGCTTCAGATAAACTTGCCAAACTATAATTTATCGGCTACTTAGATGCTAACATTTATACACAATAAAAAATATGCCAATTTGGTATCTTTTCCCATCAAATAAAATACTAAGTTCGTAAATTTATATCAAATTTCAACGGGCTTATTTTCGGAAAAAAACTAACTTTTTCTTTGACGCGAAATAATTTGAAAAGAATACAAACAATGGAGTAGGTGTTCCCACGCATTTAACAAAGAACTGTTTCCACGGGATCTTTCTATATCTTATTGAATGGTGTTGTGTGTGTGTTTTTTTTTTAAAAACTCCTGAAGGAATTTGATATTCTTTTTTATTCATTTAGCGAGAGGTAGATATAAAGAAAATATTATTAATGGGAGAAGGTATAAAAGAACTCGGGTAGGTACAATATAAGAATATATTTTAGTTAATTATTATTTTGGAGAGAAATTGAATTAGAAAATCAAATTTAAATTTATAAAAGATGCCAAAAACAATAAAATAAATTTAAATTCAATCAGACTTCGATTGTGGAGTATATTTAAATGAAAGCTGATAGACCAGTCAGTTAAAGATGAAATTTAATGCAATATACAGGGTGGTCCGTAAATACTTGTATATAGAAGTACAGTACAATCTTCACAAGCCGGAATAAAATGATAATATTAAGAGAGATACAGGGTGTTGAACATGAAATTTTAATTTCCGTTTTTTACAATAACTTAACGCTTTTTGACGTATATGCACAAAAATTTGAGGTTGGGGGGGTTTTTGATATGACAAATCATAATTTTGTACCTATTTCGATGTATTTTGTAGAGGGCGCCACATAGGCTACGTAAGCGGCATAAATGCACGCAAATTTTTTTGCCTTTTACATTAGTTACATTACTTCTATTTACAATTACTCACGGACCATCCTGTATATTTTTTACCAAACTTTGAGACATCCTGTAGGTCGTATTTACTACAATAGGAGCTTTTTTTCATCCACATTATTAAAAATGTGTCAAATTTTTGTAGACTTTCTGAAATTTCTTGATATAATTTCAATTTATTTACGAGGTAATCAGATCGAAATGCCGCACTAATTATCTCTTTCATGTCATCTCTAATAGCCGGGGATTTTATAAACTTATTCCTTACAAGACCCGAAAAAACTGAATATACTTTTGTTAAATCGGGCGACCGAGCTGGCCAATCAGTTGGGCCCACTCTTACAGCATTGCATTGATGTTAACGGTGAACACTTTGAACCTTCAGCTTAATATTACGGTTAGGATTATACTTCTGGTAGCTAGTTTCTTTTAGAATGAATTAGACATTAAAATTTATCATTAATAAGGATTTTATGTTACATCCAACGTTTATTGCTTTCATATAATAGATCAATAATAATAGTTTACATGAAATATTACCAGATAACTCTGTTTTTATAAACTTTGGGTATAGGGAATGCTTGACAAAAATTAAAGTTACATAATCGAAGATCCTATTTTTGCTATAAAATACAGGGTGTTCCATTTGAAAGAAGAAAGAAAATGACAGGTTGGAGTTTCCGTTCACCCTGTTTATAAGAAAGAATATAGTTGAAATTTAATATGATACGAAGATATTACATCATGTTACGAAACTCTGTTTTGCAAAATAATTTTTTTTTCTTCAGCATACACCAAGCTACAGAGCGTTGATTTACCTACGATTTTCACATAAACGTGTCCATATCTTTTGAAGGACTCTGTATAACGTAGCAAAACCTCATATAAAAAGCTTCAAAAATACGTAACCAATCCGAATTCGGTATAATATACAGGGGTTCCCATTTGGAAAATCATATGTTTGGTTTGTAACGGAGTTATGCAGCACTCTGTATAGTTCGATATAATTTCAAAATATGGACCTTTAAACATTTTTTGATATCTCTTAAAATAACCCATAAGTAAGATTGGTACACCCTGTATATGATTTAGTGAATCTCATTTTGTGAACTTAATTATAAAAAAAATGAAAAGAAGAATATCGACAATGAGAATACTAATATTATTTCAATTAAGTTTTCTCGCGCTTTCTGAAAAGAATTTTCGAACGAGTTCAGTCTGCTAGTGACAAGCAGCTACTCGCCTCCCGCCATGGAAGATATCAATTCCCAATTTTAGATATATCTTCTCCTGATTCAATAAAGTCTCAACACCATCGGCAACCCTTATATACAAATAGAATTTCACACCTCAGTAGCGTATCACATTACACTCTATTTAACGGCAAAATGTTTCCCGGTATATACATACATACAGGGAGGTCCGCTACTACCCAATTCCATAATGATACTAGTGTCGGGTCTGTTCAATTATAGGATTAAGCCGAAAATTACAGTAGCTGACGTTTCAATGGATTGTTATTTGAGTTAGTGACAGCAAAGCAACCGGATATTTTTAGGGGTTCTTCATTCTGTAACAATCGCCAAGTAAATACCTTGTTTCTTTTTTAGGCCAATGATACGGCTCGTTTAGAGGCAGGGGCTGAACCAGTTTTGTTTCTAAGGGATGAATCCATTTTTTTATGTAAATTTCTCCGTATTTAATATATACAGGGTTATTTTAAGAGATATCAAAAAAATGTTATCAACTGTATCTGTATAGTTCGATATAATTTCAAAATATGGACCTTTAACACATCTAGTATTTTTGTTGATAACATTTTTTGATATCTCTTAAAATAACCCATATACCGAAGTTTGTCGTAAGGTTGGTACACCCTGTATCTAGGCATATTTTTGTATTATTTAAATAAATATAACAATGAGACTGTAAACAACAAAGTACAGACCTGACGACAGAAAAAGACGTGAGACACATTGCCGCTACAAAAAGTACGTCTTCATCCTATTTTGAATGTATGTAATACATTTAAACGGTTAATTATTGTGCTATTTTATTTAGGATTAATCACAGACCTGCCTTTTTCTCCATTTTTCCCAACGTAATGTGTTAACAATCGATGAGGCACACCAAAAAAGGGTTATTATATGAACTCTA
>CAJUYH010008416.1:0-15527 GCA_910591685.1 Galerucella tenella
TTACACGTCGTCTGTCCGTGGTGGAAGCCTTGGCAGTTGTAGCACTGAGTCGGCCTTTTTCCTCTTCTTTGTTCTACCCACCTGATCCTCACGTTCTGCATGTGTTGGATTTTCCGGATTTTTTTCTTTTTCTTCAGGCTCCAGCTCCACCAGGTAGATGAGTAGCGGTCTTCTCTCTCCGAATCTGGAATGTAATTGAGTTAGTCGTTTTATACTTACCCCTTGTCTCTCGATTTCTTCCCTGATTTCTTTGGTGTCCTCGCACTGTGTGCACTGTCCTATATATTTTAAGATCATCTGCAAATATGAACCTTTCACAATGTTCAAGTACTGAAGGTAGGTCATTAATGAATAAAATAAATAGAAGCGGTCCTACATTTGAACCCTGAGGTACTCCCGAGTTCGCATGAAATTTTCCAGAGGCATTTCCATTGTATCTAACAATGAATTTCATGTTTTCTGAATAGCTTGCAATTAATTCTATAAGATCCTTCCTTGATCCTCCATATAACGAAAAATTTGAAGCGAATTGGTAATATTCAACTTATATACTAAGCAGTGAAGAATAATAATTTTTTGGTTAAGAGCATACGTCAAATATTAATGATGGTATAGCGTAATAAAGTAGTAGTAAAGCATTACTCCACATTGACATGTGATTCGTGCAAATAAGCTATATTGATCGAAAAATTATATTCAACATTCTTTGATTCAGTGCACGCGGTTTATTCATTTACCGAGTCTTTAATATTTATCGCTTCCTGTGGTTGTTTCCCGTAACATAATTTATAATACATTTGACGTTTTCCATTATTTCACTCATATATTAACTTTTTATTTGAATGAATATACTTGATTATTCACCACGGTGCGTTTTCTCTCGATTCGATATTCCGTCTAAGTCTCTTATTCTTTTCAAGTATCGCCATAAATGCTGCATCTGCCTCTCTTGAACACATTTCCAGTTCATATTTATTGTCGCCGGCACATACGGCACTTACCTGATAACTTCCTATATTCATTTCTACATTTGAAATTTCTTTTGCCGAAGCCACTTTTATAAAATGGAATGATGCAATTAGATGTATAAAAGAATATTTTGCCTCACAATTTAAAGCGATTGGGTCGTGTTTTTTTTATAAGGATAAGGATATAAGTAAGGAATATACATAAACATATATACATATACATAACAAAGCGCTGTGGAACGTCCAGTTCTGTATGTTCTCCGAACAAAATTTTAAAGTCATGCGCGGCTGGTGAATACTATATGGAATGTATAATTAGGTTTGTTCTAGCTGGCAGGGATGACCTGGACCAGAAAAATTAAGCGCACCCGCCCCATCGGGATAACTGCTCGTTTTGCAAGCGAGGCTTGCCAAATGAGAACTTTCTCACAGTGTGATACTACGTGCATCCGTGCAGGAAAAAGTCAATCGTAAACCACAAAGTTGGTATACATGTGTCGTACTTAACAGTAAAATAAAAAGCTTATCAATCTCTGTTGAGAAAATAACCAACTTGGGAAAGAGAGGCAGGACAATGTCAAAATTGACCTATGTCTTTTGAAAAAATTAAAAAATCGTAGAAGAGATGGAGGACGATATTTAGCAAAATGGGGTATGGTATAGCTTACCTATGTCTTTTGGAAACATAACCAGCTTCTGTAAGAAACGGAGGAGAATATTTTAAAAAATGGGGGACAAGATAGCTTACCTATGTCTTGAGAAAAATAACCAACTCTTAATAGGGAGGCAGGGCAATTTTAAGGAAAAAAGAGGAACAACATAGGTTATCTATGTCTTTTGAATAAATGAACAGCTCGTGAAAGAAACAAAGGACAATATTTCGAAAATGGGAAACGAAGCGTACCAATCTCTTGAAAAAATATCCAACTTTTGAGAGAAAGGGAGAACAATATTTAGAAAGATGAGGAACGACATAGCTTACCTATGTCTTTTGAAAAATGAAAAACTCGTAAAAGAGAGGGAGAACAATATTTAGAAAACCGAGGAACGACATAGCTTACCTATAACTCTTGAAAAGGTTAAAAACTCGTAAAAGAAATGGAGGACAACATTTAGAAAAATGGGGTGTGGCATGGCTTACCTATGTCTTTTTTCGAAAAAATAAACAGCTTCTGAAAGCAGATAGCATAAACACGTTTCAAAGACATCTTAAAGACGTTTGTTCACGATGTTCATAACGTTTCGAAGATGTCCGCTAATATCCAAAATATGTTTTGAAGACGTCTTCAGGACGTACATTGTTACAAAACAAGGCGTCTTTGGGACATCCATTTTTGTACGTCTTTAAGACATACAGTCTTGGACGTGTTCATATACCGTCTTTTTACTTGATGAAAATAAATGTCATAATGCCCTTTTTTTTAATTCCACAAAATTGTATTATATTTATCACTTTTCTTTAACTAATTTAGCTGATAACTATTATTGAAATATTCTTTCCACCTTCAACAAAGTGATTAGATTCAGAAGTGCGTTTTATTGCAAAATTTTACTTTGCACTTCTAGACACAGTTCTCCTGACTTCCCTTTTTTCTCCATAATATTCAACAACTATCGTCCATTGTTAGGTTAGTTCCAAATGTTGATTCATATGATTCTCATGTTAAAGGATGACATGAATAGGAAGTGTATGGCTGTGTCGCCCTCTACCTTTCAAGTGCTCAATAATTTAGTGATGCTGGAGACTTGCCCCATTAAAAATTGCTGAAAGAGTTGAACGTCTACATTACCAACATATTTAAAACGTCTTTAAAACATCCCTACAAAGGCGTTTTAAACTTGTCGTAAGGAGGACGTCTTAAAAACGTCCAATTGACGTACCAGGACGTTTGGACCAAAGTAAGACATAAACTGGACGTCTTTAAGATGTATCTGGGTATGTCTTGGAAAAATATCCAACTTTCAAGAGAAGGAAAGAACAATATTTAAAAAAGTGAGGAACGACATAGCTTACCTAGATCTTTCGAAAAGTTGAGCAATTAAGGCCGAAAGTTCCCTCTCATAGATGGAAGTTTGTCCCCTAAGCGCTATGTAGCCGAATCTACTTTGGGTGCGCAAACCCCCCAAAAAAATTTTCAAAATTGCTTTTTTGATGGGTTGGGTGGGCTTCCCTGATTCCATAAGCATCAAAATATAATCCAGGTAGGTCAGATATGTGCAACTGCAACCGAATTGTCGAGCGCCGCAGGTTGCTTTCGTTACCCGTACGAGAAAGAGGGCATAACGCTTGCCATCAAAGTGACGTCAAAACGAGACAAATTAACCGATTTCAATTTTGAAAAATAAATTCCACTCCCACCGCTATGTACTATAACCTAACGTTAATCAATATGTAAAAAAATTATTAATTATATTGTACCTAATATTCAATTTGTTTCAACAATAATTTTTCGAAAAAAACAATCAAAATTAGCGTAAGTGAAAAATTGCGCCGAATTGTGTGCGGAAAAGTATTTGTATTAATAGATATAATTGCTATAAGGAATGTAACAAATTTTTAGATCCGACCAGAGCTGTGTGCCAGTCTTATATGTATAAGATTTCGAACTGAAAATCGTAATTTCACGCGAATGAATTTTGTCTGTATCTCGTCAGCCATTTTGTTTTTTGATTTCATTGTTGATTTGGATTCAGCAACCTCGAACACCCCTGTGCATCTCATATATTTCAATTTGAATTATTTTTCCGTCTTATTGTTTGTTTTTTCGGAATTTTGTTGGCTGTATCTCGTCCGCCATTCTGTTTTTTTTCAAATTTGTTTATTAGGATTCAACAACCTCAAAAACTCCGTTTACCCAACATTTCGCAAATTTGAAATACTTTTTATTTAATGCGCACCTAAAGTTGATTTTGATACATAGTGGAAGGAGGTGAATTTTAAATTACTAGATTTGACCCAAACAACAAACAGGGCAAGCTAAAGAAAACCGTTCAGAAACGTTAGGAAATCGTACCTATATATCATTCCAGAATGACTTCACTGACAGGTCGTCCATATTGTTTTGGGTCCTCATGTCATATTCTATTTAGTTTTGATTGTTTACTGGTGGAGAAATTTGTGTCGTCAGATGTCGGAACAACGGTGAAGTCTGGCAACGTTTGAAGTGCACCCTTTCTGCAAATTGTAGCAAAGACAGAGTGATTATAAGACTGTCGGCAAAGCCACACTTGTTTTGTTCGTTATTTTAATTATGTTCATTCACACATTTTTTTGTATCTAAATATTAAATATTAGTTTAACCAGCGAGTGATTTGATGAATACAGTCCACTATATCGAAACAACTGGTAAGAAACGGATGATGGTTAGACTTTAATTTCCAATTAGTTCTCAAAATTATCAAGAAACCATTGTATTGTAGTGTAGATACGTGAGAAATGCGAAGAGGAAGAGATAAAGTATCTTTTTTTCGATTCCCGGCTGTTTTAACCAAGCGAGGTGACTATATTTAATTGATTTCTCTGTGTATCTGAACATGCTGCTCTTGGATCCGGCTGCGCCACGTAATTTTTTTAAAGTTTTTATTATTTAAATAAAATATTCATTGTTCTACAAAGTCTGTCTGACAACCAACTGACTCACACCACATGTCAAAACCCACAAACTTAAACTCCAACTGGTCGGGGGACCCAGCACAATATGGCCGATCTGTCAAAGTCAGGTTGTCTGGAATGGTTTATTTCGTGAATTTATATGCTAGAACTTAATTTATCTGTCCCTCTACAAACTTTCCATATGCCACGTTTAGATGTACATAATTATTTGGTTATGACTATTTCAATAATCTGAATTAGGAATTAATCATTGAAGCTGCTCGAATGGGGTCACTTCTGAATAAACTCTGAAAGCTACTTTACTGTGTGGGAGTTTTCCAGCCACTCTAACACGTAAAGATATTTGAATTTCTATTTAACTACTGGAATACTATTTAAAATTCAATCAACTGAAACTTTTTTTGCTTTCTACCATTTATACGTTCTCATACACCAGCAGTGCCACACTGAAATATAGATCGTTAACACAATACAGCAGAAATATATTTTTTATAACAAAACAAGATATGGTTGAAATAATACCCTTCTTGGTGTGCGTCATCGATTGTTAATGTCTTTCTAACACATTACGTAGGAAGAGATGGAAAAAAAGGAAGGTCTGTGATTAATCCTAATCAAAATATCACAATAATGAACCGTTAAAATGTATTATAAACGTTAACCCTTATCTTTGACTTACAAAAATTTGATTGGTTGATGTTTAGATTACGCTCAAGCTCAACCTATCAATCGAGAGTTTAAAATGTCTTACGTGTTTTTCTACTGTCACACTGACAGTTCTTGACAGGTCTGTACTTTGTTGTTTACGGTCAATTATTATTTATGAAAAGTGAATATTAATCTTATTGTTTTAGTTATATGAATAATACAAAAATATGCATGAATACACGGAAAAACATCAGTATTTTGAAAGTTCTCAAGTATTTTCAGTTAGGTTGCAGTTGGTAATTATTAATTGCATAGCCTTTTCGAATTTGGCTAAATACAATCCTGATGATCTTATTCATCAAATTTAAGGTTAGCTATTTGTCAAAATAGCAAATGAAATAAACGACATGCCGAAAACCCGGATATACGTCACAATCGATGACTCACACCAAGAAGGGTATTATTTTAACTTTATATTCTTTCAACGCATACATATTTGTTAGTTGAATATTTCAAGTATAAATAATTGTTGCTAATGCTAAAACGTTCATTTTCAGAATATATAATTGATTAAAATCAAACATTGTAAACCATTGTAGAGCACCAGGAGTTTTGGAACTTGAGTTACTTTTGTTCGAAATCAAGTTCAATGGGAGACATTGTTATCAATGTTTATAAATCTTTGTTCTAGTTCTAAAAACCCCGCAAACTGTTCTTAAGATTATTAAGGTGGAGTCTGTGTTTCGATATTTAGAAAGCTTCGAGCAATGCGAAATATCTCTTAATGAATGTGACTAAGGGAAAATTAATTGGAATATTTTTAAACTGCAAATTTTACCGCACCAGGGAGCGCTTAAATATATCTCAATATTTACGACGGATAACTTGTAATATACCTTTAATCATTAGTGAGTAAGTAAACTTTATTCATCCTTAAAAACATACAAATGGACATGTCAATAAATATAATCAGAAAAAAACACAAAACATTAGAAGATGCTGTCATAGAAAAATACTGTAATAAGCTCTCTCTACAAACAAATTTCTTACTTTTCTTTTATAGAACTGATATTTACCAGATTTATACTTTGTGGGTTGATGATTATATACTTTTATGCCCTGAAATAAGAGCGATATTTCAAATTTATTTGTTCTGTGCCTTGAAATAGCTAACACATCTTCATATCTATGGTGGTCCGACTGTCATTCTAGTTTACCACAATAGTCTCTAATGTACAAAATAGTTTTATACATAAAAATGCATGGGAAAGTTAAAAGTCTATATTTGAAAAAACTGGTTCACATTAGTCCCTGCGTGGAATATAAAATAAATTTCAGATTATTTTTCAAACGATCCTGAAAGCCAATCGTGATGAGAAAAAGATTCAAATCGACCAATAGCATCAAAATAACACTGATAATTTGTTAGTAGCAAATTACATTGATTATTTTGATGCTATTGGTCAATTTGGATTTTTTTCTCATCCCGATTGTAAAAATCTGACATTTTGGTGGTATTAACAAATAGCAATACATTATTCTAGCCAATCATTCGGTATTATACTGATAAAACTGCTTCCTCATCGATAATACCTTGTTTACATTGAAACGTCTAAGTTTTACTTTTAATTTTTCATTATTGACAACTAAAAGTGCTTCGAAGTTTATTGAATTGTTGAAAAAAATAATATCCCAAAATACAACTCGCTCTTCAAATTTTATCACATCATTCAAATTATATGACCAATTTTCCCGATTCTGCTATGATTGCATCTCCTGAGCTTGTGCAAAATGCAAAACTACCATTTTAATGTTGGTCGCTTCCGAAATGGACGTTCAACAGCATTATCAGCATACTTGCTCCAGAGAGAAATCATGTTTTTAGATGTTTCAGGTGAGATTTTCTTCTTTCTGTCAAAGTCCTAGATATTTGACTTCATCAACAGTCGGTATGTTTTGGCTATAAATTATCAAGCTGGTGTCTTGGTGAAATGATGTTTATCGAGTTAACTTAATGCTCCTAGTTTTGTGGGAGGTCGATTCTTGTGGTTCTTGGTGAGCTATATCTATGTTTTCTAGTTGCATATAAATAAATGATTAAGAGGATCAAATTTGGTGAATAGTAGGTATGGAAATCAAGTGAAACCCAACTCACCTTCCTCTACGGGTTACATTAGTAAGCTAACTATATTAGTCAATGTACTTTAGTTCCAAAAGGTTGAGCTGTAGTTTGTGAAACTGGAATTCCGTAAAGTTGTTCCTGTTAAGATTTACAGCAGTAATCGATACTGTGAAATGTTTCACAACTAAATGCTTATGCGGCAATATCTCACTTTTTATTGTTGCAACCACAAATTTTATCATCCAAATTATTGTTTTTTTTTTAAATGACACAGGGGAAACGAAATAATGAGGGTTGAGCATATTCGTCGTAGAAAGGAAATCAAATAGTCGTAACTTGTCTACAGTAAATTATCTCCCATTTAGTCAAATAGTACCAGTAAAACTTTTTTTGTATCACCCACTTTGCCGTATAATAAATTTTGCAAACGTTTATAATATTGGATATTAGAAACAATACTAACGCGATATTTTTAGTTGTAGACATATATTACAGATTAAGTTGATGAAGATATTCGATATTTTTGTAATTTCAACTTTCCCTCCATTACTTATTATACAGCAAAGACATTTTAAATACATTATAACCATATTCATCTCAAAAAGGTCATTATTTCACATTTAGACACACATTTTTCCACTCTTCATAAAAATGTGTCAAGAAAGTATGTTAATCTATGATTGATTATCAGAATGACAACAAAACCACAGTATAGGAACGAACCAGTATGTTATCTCGTGACGTTACATTGCCGTGCTTTCTGTGACCTATTACGTCGTTCGGATGAGTACCTCATCCGGCGGCCAGTGCTATTATTTTATTATTATTTGGTATAATTTTTATTGTTTATAAGCATTTTTTGCAATGGATACCATTAAAAAGAAAAAAACAGGTAGTATGTGTGTAGTTCGTGGATGTAACAATAAATATTATAATTGTGATGAAAAATTTTACTGTTTTCCAAAGGATTCAGAAGAGTGGGAAACTGTTTGTATTTTCATACGAAAAGTATAATACTCTATTATTTGATCTTCATATTACATTTATGAGCCTTAGTTTCATGCATTCATTTAATTTGTTGTTTTTGTTTCAGAGCTAAAGTTTGGCTCGAAGCATGCGATAGGTCTGACTTGCTGCCAAAAATAAAAACTCTATACAATAGTAGTCATCGTTTATGTGGTGATCATTTTGAACCAGACATGATTATGCAACCTCATAAAAGAAAACTTCTTTTAAAAAAGGCTATTCCAGCAATATTTTTTCCATCAAATACTGCAATGCCCAAAGACTTTCAGACAAATAATTTATTGGAAAATAATTTTGTTCGCTACTTTTGTGTTTAATTGAAAAATGTTCGGAAATTCATACATGCAGTGTATGTGAGACGTATTCACAAGCGTATCAGAATTTAGACGATTCTTTTTTATACTGTTACCTTAGAGCTTATGAAAATACGAATAAGGATACCTACTTTTGGAAACTTGAATATGCCGCATGAAAATTTTGTACAACTCATCTCATTATTAGAAACATTATTCCAAATGAATTTGGATGAAAGTTGCTACGGAAGATAATATTGTTGAATCACTTATAAATATTAGTCAAACAACAGACTTTGTACATCCTTGTAATGATTTTCCTATAAAATATTCAATAAAACTTTTCTTCAGTGTACGACTATATTACACATTATTTGTCAATAAAATTTAAAAAATCATAACAAAATGAAAATTGTAATATGGAAAAACCAATAAATATTTTGTATAAGACTATTGTTTTATTCACTCATCAGTTTACTGTTCTACAATATTCAAGAAAAAACATTTAACACGTTCAAGTCATTTTAAAGCTTATGCCGCCTACGCCTATGGTAAAATGAATCGTGAAGCAATCCGTTCAAGGTCATCAAAAGCTCTGGCAATTTATTAATGAAATTTATAAGAGCTATACTACTGGTTCGTTTCTATACTGTGGTTATACCGTTCAAATAAAATTGTACACAAGGCGCTTTGATTTCGATTTGATTTAATGGGCAATATATCCGGCATGTCATCTTCTGAAGTGAACGCTTCTTGAAATTTTTTACTGAACACTTTTGCGAGTTATAATTTATTTGTTGTTGATTGGCCGGTAGCCTAGCTTCTTAATACAGCTGTGAATTTTGTTGATAAACAAGAGTTTCGAATATATTTATATAACGGTTTATTGTTCGTGTTTGATTCTAACAGGTTTTCAAAAGTCTGTTTTTGTAGCTTGAAGTATTTGACAAAAACCGATGGTTGGTGTAGTCGACATCTGATGTGGTTCTTGGATTTTTTGTATTTAATAATTTCAAAGATTTCTGTAGTTGAAATTTCAGAATTCATTTGGTAATACTTAATGTTTTGTTAGGAGTCTCACCGTATTTTAGAATTTACATAAAAGTTGAAATTACGGAATGATCGGATCGGGGGATATAATGTTGATATCTGTGAGAAGATGAGAATCAGAAGTTAGGACGATATCACGTATTGGGGGTTGTTGGTTAAGTTACAAAAAAAATTAAGAATAATTGACTAGAACCATCGAGAGTCCAAAAAATATGACGTGAACTAAAATCACCGAGAAAGATGAGAGTTTTATATTTATTAACGAACTACTGCAATTTATCATACAATTCTTCATCACCCTCAATTGAATTGTCACCAGGACTATAAACGCTGGCTATAAAGGAATTAAGTTTAAATTTTTTTGATGAAAAGTTTAATAACATCCTGTCACATTAAGAAGCGGATAAAACTTCAGGTGTTATTTGAAACTCGCAAAAGTCAATCTCTTCAATGTATAAACAACATCCACCACCTCGAGCCATACGATAAGCTCTGAAAATTTTGTAACCAGAGTCTTCATATTGAACAGCAGCAGTAAATTCAATAAATTTTGCCATAATAGAAGCTATATTCGTGTACATAATGGTCTATTGGTGAAAACATGGGCTAAGTTTTTAGAATTAGAACTAACTATCTACCTCAATATTGAATGAGGCTTCTAGCTGAACAAGTATAGTATACATAATGTCCCATTTGTAAAATAAAGGTATTACACCCTGTACAATATAAAAACGCGCTTGGCAATTGTTATACTAGGTGTACTTTTCGTTTATTATCCGGCCGTATCTTGGAGGAACTATCTGAAAAATTGTGTTTTAGCACCAATATTGCTCATTATTATTTTTTAAATAACAATAACTTTTCAGCGTAGCGTCGGATCAACAAAAACAAAATACTGCCATTAAGCTTACATTCACAAGAATCGAAATACCGGATATTATAGGGGGTGTTCAATTTAAAAAATATATATTTGTTCCAGAAACACTAAACTCTCTATATATTTCGAAATAAGTTGTCGTCAGTGTTAAAATGTGTGACACTGCAAAATATATTTTTCTATGTCGATGCTAGAGATCAAGGAAATAATTGGCGCATCTTGTATATTCTAAACAAAATTGGGGGAGAAAATAATTAATTTTTTTAAATGAGAAAGGAAAAATAGTTTTTAGCATTCCATTGAACTGCAGCATAGTGATTTGAAAATAGCGCTCCATCAAAATATTATTCTGGCCATGTTTGCAACTATTACAAATTTTCTATGTATGCATGTATTTTGAGGTAACATTCACTGAGACATGAAATATCTATTGTGCCCCCCAACTTCTACTTAGTTTTTGAGGAGAGTCTCAGAGACTAGTATCTCCTTTATTCCTATATCACGGAGAAATTTCATGATATCTGCAGGCTTAGGTGAAGGTTTCTCTTATATCCAGAAATCTGCCAGGTGCTGTGCCCTAGGATTCTAAATTTCTGTGCAATTCGCAAGTATGTGGACGGAACAAATTTCCCAACTACATATCACGTATCAGATACGACCCAAGTAACACAATAAGCATCGAAGTAGATTTAAATCGACTTTTGTGTCACTCTTGAAGCTAATAGGCAATTAAAACCGTCCTGGTAAGCTCCTACATGTAGCATTCATTACGTAATCGCTGCCTAAAGGGAGCGCGCGGTTTGGCACCAAAAGAGCATTTTATTAGATATCATTGCCAACATTGGCTGTCAGAGTGATATAAAGAAGCAGTCGTTTAGTCCAGATATGGCTTTCAACGCTTTGAATGATCATGCGCAGTTAAACCTTTCTCGTGAGAATGTAATGAAGTTTTGTTTTGGATAAATATTAGATTGATATTGGAAATTTATGCCAACAGTTATGTAATTGTTCACAAAAACAAACATCGTCAATTGTGATGGCAGATCTTTCCTTCAATATATATTATGACAATTGTTATTGTTTTTGAAACTGGAAAATATCATTGTGAACCATTAGAAATCTCTGCAAACCTTACTTTTCTGTAAAATGTGAATGAAATACAGAGGGGCCAGTGATAACTGTGAGCAAAATATACTTTATAAATTAAATTATTTCATTATGAATTACGGTGTTGTCATATTCAATTTTGATACCTATCAATAAATTATATACATCCATTTGAAATTAAAGTTTTCTATAGTATTTTTAGTTGGATTGATTGATAATATTATATGTGATGGATTAAATTGATTTATCTTTCCCAGATTTTCTGAAATTTGTATCCCAGTTTGGAAACAAATAATGTTCTGAACCAGATTATTTGCATATTCTATATATAAAAATAGTATCATAAACCTATCAATATATGAATATAAAAACTATGGCAACATTGCTCATTATCGTGAGCAAACGGTTCGGCCATGTCTTTAATAAGCATTTTTCTATGCCAATACAGAGCTTTATGGAATTAAAAACTAGATAGCTGTTTGTATTGCTTTGTGAAAGATTTCAGAATTATAAAGTTGAAGAAAAAGAAGATTATTGTGAGGTTATGTTTTGAGTAATAGATTGTTTTATAGGTCATATTTATAATTATTTCGTATTAAAAAATGAACACCTCTAAAGTTATTGAGACCCTAGAAAGTGGAGAGAAAATTTTGTGTGTTCCTCCTGAGGCATGGGATGGGAACAACAGCAACAACAAATTTTCCACCAGTAAGTAGTGGTATCAGCCTATTAACAAAGAGTCCCACGACAAGGCCAATAGAGAGACGAGGTCCAAGAACCAGGAAAATGATCTGTGTCTATAGTTATTTCGTTGTAACTTTTAGCTGCGTTGTTACTACTTTTATGTACACGCCTGTAGTACGCACCTATTCGTCCAAATTTCCAATATTCTCCAATCTTTTTCTCCATGTTCTATAATGATTTCTGGATAATCATGAAACCTTTCAACTGAATTGAGATCCACAATCACATTAAGGTTAGCAATACTGTGGTTTTTTTTGGAATTAATTTCCATTTAAAGTCCAAGTTAATTCCAATACAAAACTTCATAGTATTGCTTATAAATGGCACTAATTGAAGCACTTGAAGGCATTTTATGACCACACCAAATTCCAATTTGGCTATTCATTTTTTTGGAATTTTTTAATTTTGCTACTTTACATGACTTACTAGCAATCTTTGCTACTTGGTTGCAATATTTAGTCTTAAACAAGATAGGACGTCTTTTAAGGAAGGCTGAAATTATTCTATAAAATAATGCTTCGAATATGCTAAACTTTATCATTTTTTCTGAATTATATGCTTCGATCTAGCATTATTTGCTTGGTAAATAAAATGTGTTACTTGGGGAGGTGCTTATTGTCTATATTGTAGTGTAGAAAAGTGTGCTGAATGACACAACAGAAACTGCAAATTATTTGTTGACTATTAAAAGAATTTGAGAACTTTCGTGCATTTAATATCTCCCTGTCAAGTTTATTCGTCAATAACCGAAGGTTCATACTCTATATACCTTTATGAAAAGCCTTGTTGGTATCGACCCGACAGCGATGCTTTCATCCTCAGTTAAAATATTCCTTATACGGCACCGGGTGCGTCACAAAAGGATCGTCACATCAGACTCGAGAAAAATTTGGAATCGAATTTTTCAATTCTGTATTCCCGACTATTGGGAATTGGTTCAAATTGCTGAGATGTTTAGTTCGAAAAGCTGAGAAAAAATCTACAATGAATTAACATCGAGGAGTGGCAAGTTTTCTGTATATCACTAATGCTAAATATTCACGGTTGTAGCTTTTTAGATACATGCAGGTGTTGGAGCTACTGCTACTGCAATAAAACTATCTATCTATCTATCTATCTATCTATCTAGATGATCTTAAAGAACGCATTCGTGAGGCATGTCGTGGTATCACACCAGCTATGATTCCGGACTAGCGTCTAGGTTGTCACGAAGCATGGCTGCCGAACGATAGCTTATTTACCCGACTAGGCACCAACGTTGTCAAATTTAATTTATTGAAGCTCGGCACTCCCCAAATTTAGTAGTTGAGGTGCGCATGCAAGCAGCCTTTAACCTTCTATTCGATGTGACTGAATGTGAGCAGATTGGCCCAGTTGGTAGGGTACTGAGCTTACAACTCAGAGGTCGTAGGTTCGAAGCCCGGTTAGGACCTAAGCTCTTTTGTTTTTTTAGTTTTTTTATTTCTTATTTTCTGATATTTTTATACATAGTCACACTTTGATCAACCGGGTTTATGTGAAAACCTTCATATTTTATCACTTTCATAAAATAAAAACCCATACGGTGAATATCGTTATGAAAAATGAGGCCTTATACTAGGGACAATACCGGTATTTTGATAATACGGTGATTGCATCTATATTAATTGGGATATGTACTAGGAGAAAAGGTAGAAATGCCGGGATATTCCTGAAGAAACGACCAATTTTTCGCAATCCAATTACAGTAAAGCAGCTATACAGTTTTATTTTAATATTATACACAAATATGCGGCAATAATAACTAATAATCAAGTTCAAATAGAAACATCTCAACATTGTTTCATATTAACACATTTTTTTCAGGTAGTTCCAGCCAAAACTGTTCTCTATTCTCTGGTATTATATCACCAAGATTTTTTAGGATGTTTTCCACTTTACTTTTTCCAAACCCGTTAGGTTGTGATTTTATTGATGGGTTTCGAATGTCCAAAATATATTTTTTCTTGCAAAAAATCGAGTTCTCTCCAATTACCATTATTATTTCTTCCAAAATATAACTCATACTCATTACGTTTAATTAATTTTTCAGTATTTTAGAAATGTACAGTTTTGGAGTTTCTTTTTTAACTTTATCTACAGAAGGCAAACTTATCCACAGTTGGAAATCTTCAAATTCCATTGTTTCAACATTGACCCTTCTTTCTGACTAGATATTATCGGCATAAAACACGTATGAACACGCCCGATCCAAGTTTTTAATATTTTCATTATACCAGACACAATATCTCATTTTTCGTTTTTTTTTTCCAAATACGGGGGCTTAGCTTTGTACGGCAGAAATGTCTGTTACGTGAAATAAAGTTTCTGATACGTCATTGGGGAGGAATTTTGATGCCATTCACAAAATTTTGTACAGTATTTGATTGTATTTTAAATTGAACGATAGCTTGAGACACGCTGTATACTGGTTGTCCCAGGACTTCGTACCAAAACTTATTATGAAAGTTACTTTTGTAAACGTAGACTGTACTAATAATATTCCAACGATACAGGATGCTTCTTGTAATCGTACACTTAAAAAAAATGTGAATGGTCAAATAGGTCTGCAATGCGACATAAAATTGCCCGTATCTCCTATACTATTAATTTTATCGATGTCATAAGAGGACTTTTTTCTTTGAGAATGCTTACAAAAGTTAATTGTTGCATTTATAACTGAAAAAATTATATTTACCAAAAAATTGCCTCATCAACCATTGCACTTAGTCTATACCTGAGTTTACAAGTGTGATGTAAACTCATTTACGACGCCAAAAAGTGTGCAATTATAGTGGTTATAATTGGTTGAAGTTTTACTGGTTTCCAATAAGCCATTTAATAATTATAAGTAATAAACAATTTTTCATACCCAACTTTAGAGACCTTTCGTTGACGAAATGTGAAAGGGCAAAAATTCATATAATGTACTATAATTATTTCTAGTCTCTCTAATCTTCTTGGTGCTCTTGGTACAAATTCCTGGGATATTCTGTATATATATTATATATATATTCTGTGGAGATATTTTTAGGGAGTGCAGCAATAAAACGTATAAGTG
>CAJUYH010008417.1:7804-23330 GCA_910591685.1 Galerucella tenella
TCAAAATGTCTCGAAATGAAGGCAATCACTTCAGATATAATCAAATGGCCTACAATTTGAGTACTTCTTGTGAAGTAGTACCGCAACCCAGCAAACTGTTCAATTGTAATATTTGTAAAGAAATTTGAGATTATTTTGTTACAATCAAGTGGTACAATTGTGTGGTTAATTAGTACATTATCATTATTTTCTGTTAACAAATAATATTATAAGGGTGGTATCAGGTTTATTATCCGAACTTGGAATTACGTTACAATAATCCAAAATTTGAAGGAAGTTTGAATAATTGAAATTAAAATAGCTGATATATTTTTTTGACATTTTATGGGTGAGTTGAGAAGCAGACAAACAAACAAACCTAGAGCGGGTCGGATAAGTTTTGCCATACAAACACAGGCCGTCGAAAGCTGCGAGCTGTCGCTCCAGATCTTCGAACGGGCGTGATATTTTTCCTTCAGGCAGTGTGAGTTTGTTGTTATGAAGTAAGGATAACCATGAAGAATTTAGTATTGAGATTATCAATACAATAAACACTAAACAGCTTAAGACGCTACACTTGGAGTAAAATGCTACATGGACAGAAGATTACGTAGCGAATGGTTGCAGACTTTTAAAATTTGAAAAAAACTGTTAATGCAGCAGCTGCACTGGACACTATGGACAGAAAATGAATGATTCTTCTCGATAACCACTTTGCTACCCAGTATCTCGTTGTAGCTTTTCTACGAGAACTTTGTTCACAGCAGCAATTGGAGCAGATATTCAGCTCGCCATCCGAAATACACTCTAGTTTATGTGTAACTGGCAGACTTACTATCGTTTTAGAGTCCAACTCCATAGACCAGAACTCTCGAATTCACGTTAATAATGTGTAGGCAGCGTCGATCCATGCCTTCAGTCCAATAATTACTGTCGAAACAGGAGTTCCGTTAAGTGAGAAGTTCCCTTTTTATATATAGTTGGGAAGTTGGAATCTGGATATGTGAACATATACAGGGTGTTCCAATTAGCTCCAATACCACCCAACAAAGTTTGAAAGGAAATAATTTTCCCAAAATATTGGTGTATTCGAAAGTTCACAGTTCACATCCAATTTTTTGTTTTCGCGTTCTTTCGTTGGTCTCTTTCAATACGCTTCTCAATACTGTAAAACATCTGTTAACAACTGAATACCATTTATCTCCTAATAATCTGGAGAAATTCACTCCTATTCAACAGAGTATCTCGATCTTTACATTGCGAAATAAATCAAACCAATCCCCTCGGAAATGTTAAGATTTCCATTTCGTCCTTCTTAGATTTCACTTTGCGTGGGTTTTTGGCATTATCACTGATTGAGACGTTTTAACTGGGGCCCATATTTAATTTTAATTAATTTTAATGTTTGTTTTTAACGTTATCACAGATCACGTTTTTCAGTGAAATAATAGATATGTTTGCGGGAAACAATCCAAAGTATAGCGCATAAGGACCCGTATCTACATAAATTCAATTATACCACGAATGGTCTAAGAACCATAGATCACCTGAATCTGAACGAAAATATAAATAAAAAACCAAGGTATATTGGAAAGATAGCTCAGATTTACCTTATACACTTTGAGTGGACTGCTATGATCGAGTTTAATATTTGCTTACGTTCAAAACCAAACAAGAAGCAAGCTGAACAACCGTACGTGACTAAAATAAGAAAACAACTGACATATCGATCAATCGCGCATGATCAGCCGATTTTTTAGTACTAACCAAAATCAGATTACCGCTAGGACTGATTCCGAATCGATAACGAACCAATCCGATCTGATCCTCCAAAACTAAACTATTATTGAGAATTCAGAATTGTTTTTGATACTTTCCATAATGCGCATGCGAATAATCCCTGAACTGGTTCGGAATTGCATACGCAAATAAACCTAATATATCATCCAAAGATCCAGATTCACCAGGGTTGCAATACTAGCAAAACCACACTTTCACCCTAAAGACTGAACTGTTTATAATAGTTATTTATGTAACCAGTTATGAAAAAGCGATATTGTTCAAAAAGCGCTAGCGAGTTTTGCAAATTACGCGAGTTGAACAATGTCGTTCTCTTCATAACGTGTTTACGTATAACGTTTTATCTAATTCCTCGCTTTTATAATATTCAATTCAATCATCAATTACAATGGTTATATTAAAGTGGATGCAAATGATGCTAGAAGTATTGTTACTATAAAGTAGTCACCCAGAAAATCGACTTACTTCAAATAACTGTGTCCTTAAGAATGTTGATTTCAATGTTTATAAATCTTAAAATACTATTGAATTGAAATAATGGGGTATTTGTCAGTTTTATTAATGAAATAATAATAATTGTCAGTTTTGACAGTACCTTATTAATAAATCATTATTTGAAACTTAAACAGTTACGTAAAGTATTACATAACTACTTTTCATAACTGATATATGAATGTTATGAAAAATGTGACGTTATCTAACGTCAAGGAGTGACTTAAAGTGTCACATTTGATAGCGGAATTAGATAATAGTTATTTACATAATTAGTGGGATATGGACATTATTAACGCACGCATGTGAAGTTTGCACGACGAGACCATAGGCCGAGTCGTGTAATCATATAAGTGCGTTAATAATTCCTATCACACGTGTTACGTAAAAAATTTCATCTACAACTGTTTATTAGTATTATTAAGAGTACTTGTATTATAAAATTTAAAAAATTTCAATCCAACGTATTTTTATAATATTAACTGCAAACATATGGTACTGTGTATCATATTTTGTGACCATAGCAACGCAGACAAAGACAATTAGTTATGTCATCAAATTTTCAAAATTGAATGAACAAATATCTATAAAAATGAGTTCAAACGAAGATAATCTCCTTTCGGAAATTGAAAATGCAGCTTCCAGTGTTATTTTGAATATTTAATTCTGGTATTAATATGTTTTCCTCTTTTCCGCACTCACCTTAGAGCGGAGAGAGTCACTTTTCCGCTCTAGTGCGGAAAAGTAAATTTGTCAAAGTTTTTGGGGAGTATACTGACATTTGAATATTTAAAATATATATTTGTATGATTGTATAGTTTACCAAAAGACAGAGAAATTAATAAATTTATTATAATTCTGCTATAATTTTCAATAAAAAAAAACTTATTTTTCAATCATTTTTCAATGGCAATGGTATAAGCCTCATAAAATGAATATCAAATAATAATAATTAATTTGTTGATATGTATTTAATAGGAAATGCTCCTTCATGTTAAGTTTTGGGCTTATTTCCGCATGCTAGTAGAAAAAAAAGTGTACCTAACACGTGCGTGAGGTGACTTTTCCGCACGAGATTGCTGGCAGAACTCGCTAAAGCGGAAAAGTATCACTTTCCGCACTAGTTGGGTAAACTACTATTCTAGATTCTTATTATCGCACTGGTACGGTAATGTATTGAAAAACTCACTAGTGCGGTAATATACGTCATCATGACACTGAAAATAGTGTCATTTCGTATCCGTTACATGACAGTTGTAGATAAAAACCAATAATGCTCACTCATTTATGGATCAAATTGGCAAAATTAGCTCCAGTGGTATCAAAACTAGGTCTCGGCCTAGTTTAAAAACAATCTGGATACCGTGGCTTCCCGACCAGAATCACGTTTATGCTATGACGAGTACGTATTTCCGGTGCGTTTGTTGGGGGAAAATTTCAAAATCATGGAGCCATTGGAATTAAAACTCTTATTAATTTATGAATTATTTCCATGACACCTTGTAGCACAATTGATAAATTTTGTAGTTCATATTTTGAAACATATCTACCCTGAAAATTATTCACGATATCTTGAACAAAAACCTGTAAGTATTTGGAACTTGATTGCTTCTCCATGTGAAAATTAATATCATCACCTCAAATATAATCTTCACAAAATTTCGTGCTTTCACATCAGAAGCTGCTGTGCAGCTCCAGCCAAATGAACTGGTGTAGTGAAAGGTTTTCGAGAAGTTCTCATGCTCGAGGAATGAATTAGATAATTACAACGTCAGTTGCTATATGGCATCACGAAAAACGTGATATATCTAGTAGGAGTAATTGACTGTCGCGTATCACGTGACCTTTAATGTCTCCTAGATTTTGCCTTATTCGTGACGCGAGAACGGTGATGATATTGCTTTTCGATTGAGGGAATAACAAGTTTACAGGGTGTAGCAATCAATCAGCAAGTATAATAAAAGCAGACGTATGAGAAAGGAGAACATCCATGAGATTTACTTGGAAGAGTTGGTTAAAAAAATTGAGTAAATTCCAATACTTTGTGGTATTTATTCATTTTGTACCACAACTAATTCATTATTACTGATTAAGCTATAAGAATTCTCCCAACGTGGATAATTCACTCCGCGTCTTAAGCTCAGACCCGCCCTTCGTTGATGGGCTAGGCCTAGGACAGGTCGATATTAACCAACAAGGGTGGACTTGAGTCCGGAAATCCAAAGACAAGATTATAGTCCTCCAATTACCTCGAGTAATGAGTACCCAAGCTGCCGTTTTAAGCAAGCTCAATTAATTTAACTGTCCCTTCAGACTAGCATTTGGTAGTCTATTACACTATAAGAATTTGAGTTAAACTTTAATTTTATTCAATAGCACGGATTTAAACTGTGTAGGTACAGAAGGTTCCAATAATATCCTGTAGCTATTAATATAAACTCTTAATTTGTAATGAGAACTTGCAAAAACTAATGGATGGATGAATAACCTTCTTCACTGATCAATGAAATGAACTTCTCAAAGTATGTTTTCAATGGACGGGATAGTTACACAAGTTATTCTAAAAACATGCATTATATTTATCGAGTCGAACAACGTTTCTAAACTGTACGAAATATATACATTATGTGAACATACTCTCATACACACATTGGAACGACGTTTTTTATTAAAACCACTATCATCTTCCATTTCAATGTTGTTGAAAGGAAACTTTTTTTTATATTCGTCCAAGTTTACAGCATTATATCAACGGAAGTTTACTTAGTTTTGTTGCGGAGCGTAAAGTTTATGAGTACCTCAATGTCGAGGCACCTGTTACTTTAACGAGGATCCATTCGGTCAGTTTTAATATTAATGATAGTCTTTATTTAGATAATGTTGAATATCAGCAAAAGTTTTTGAAATATCGTGTATTGCTGATGCGAAACAGAATTGGCTAGTAAATAGAGTTTGTTATTATTCCAAAACAACTGAAAAAGGAATAGAATAAACTGCTATAACCAGCGAATTATAGAGATATTTTATATGAGAACTAAACAAGAAAATATAAGTCATAATAACTCGAAATTGTTATGAACATTCGAAACGGAGAAAGGAAGCCATTTTTTGAGTTTTTTTTTAAGAACACGAAAGCTTATTGTGTAATCGTAATGATGTCAAAAGACGAATTGTAGATAAATAAAAATACGAATACAACGCAATTTTCAGCGAAATGATTGGATAATTAGGAGCAAAGAAAGTTCGAAAAAAACTGTTTGCCACCCCTTTTTCTCCCTTCATTAGAGTTGGGGTGACAAAGGGGTTTCCTGAACAATATCAAGATATTTTTTTACATTTACCCTCTGATTTAATTATTGATTGACATGATTATTGTTGGATAGTTCTGTTTTATGTTTTGTTTTGTTAATAATTTTTAATTTTTATATATATTCTAATTATAGATAACAATGCCTGACTAGTAAGATTTGTTTATACTGTAATGACACTTTCTTCTTTTTTGTAATTAAAACATAGAAATTTCACATATTCAGTTGATTGATTGTTAGCCGAAAATTATCCATAGAACTGTACTACATTTTTTAATTTTTAAAGTTTACATCAAGTAATTGTTAAATGTCATTCTTGTTACACTTCCGGCACCATTTGGTATTAACACATACACGTGCACGTTATCGTGAATAGTTCAGTTTAGTGCCAATTATTAATTAATAATTAATCTTAATAAGCATAAATGGATATTTCATTTAATATCAATTATGTACTTCATCTTTTTAATGTTGTTTCTGGTCTTTGTGACCAAGTTAACCACAATTTCAGTGGCTATTCATGTCAGTCCACTTTCATGGCTACAATTAAAAGTTCGACATGTTCCACATGTTGAAATTTTAATAATTTCTTTCTCTTGTTCTTCTGTCACTAAAACCTTTTTTATTAAAGGTCTATTTGGAAAATTAAAATTCAAATTTAAAAAGACATTCACAAGACATTCCAAAATTTAATTCAACAAAAAATTTCCCCCTTCACTACGTTTTTTGCCATTTATTAAAGTAACAATTAAAGTTTTAACTTTAAAGTATGTTTCAAAACTTCAAATTTCTTTTCTTTTCATACCACATTTATTAATGTCATGTTGTAGTACCATACCTTTGAGTAATTTTTGGATCGCAACTTACCGTTTTGCAGTTGTAAATGTTTCATTAAGGTAACTATTGATAATTTTATTTTATTACATCACTCTTTCTTATCAATTTTTAACATATCATAATTTACAATTACTTGTATTTTCATATCTTTTTCAAAGCAAAAACTTTTTATCATTTTTGATATTTAAATGTAATTTGAGTTATCTTGTATTCTCAATTTGAATTTATTAACTATGAACTTTGTATTACATTACTTAGTAGTATTCTGTATGAGATTTAACATGTCTTCGATAAGATCTTATTTTTCTGGATTGTACCTGTTATCTTTCTTTTCATAGCCTGATGATGGTAATGTTTTACCGAAACTAGTAGCAAGTTACTTGTCCTTCTTTGTTCGGACAATATTAAAATATTGTGGTTTGGACTTCGTGTTTTATTGAACCTCTTGAATCAAGATATGAATAGAACGTATCCAGTTTTTCAACGGGGTCAAGGTGAAATAAATACACAATAATTATGAATGGTTTTAACAATTGGTTCACGTTAAACAAAAATAAAATTTGATAGCCACGCAGTTTTAACAAATTACACTTCTATAGGTGTAGAGTAGGCTTGATGGTAGCTGGCTCTCGCAGTTGACCTACTTTTAGCTGTCGTTGTCAATTGACAATTGATGGCACGCTGTTAAATCTTATATTGACCTTGAGTTAACTGTATATGAGTTAGTTTCATTTAAAACCATATTATATTGACCTAATAAAATTTGGATATTGTGAGTAAAATTGAAATGTGCAAGTAGTCTTAGTTAGTATTATTGAGTAGTTACAAGCCAATAGCTTGATTTTAGATATGTATCGGAAGTTTTAACGTCCTACCGAATTGTGCGATGGAGTATAACCAATAATCCCTGAGAGTATTATCAGGCACTATGCTGTTCCAACACGCAACAGGCACAACACAGTGAGTGATAACATATGGTCTTACTTGTAGGGTCTGAGTTGGTGTGTATCCGATATGTCGAAGGATCTGTACGAAGGGGGTTGGTCCTATACTGGTGAGTTCTATTCGTTGATCAATAAGTACTAATGTTGAAGACAATTCTGAAGAATGATGTGGAAGACTGGATAAATTATCAATAGTTCTATGAAAAAGACTGCGAAGAAGGGATCCTAGATGTAGTATGACCTTGAAGTTTTATCCTTTTCCCTGTTAGAAGAAAATACGCTAGTTGCGTTTGAATAACCACTTAAGGTATATATTAATTATTTTCAACAGGTTACGATTGTAGCTAGGTTAACTCCGTGAATATTTGGAAGGGGTACAAATCAAGTGACCTCTTGAAAGCATCAGACCATAGAAATGAAGGTTTATAGACCAGTCCGATCCTCACAAGGTCAAGGTCGGTCTTCTTCTACCTAATACCCCTGGGCATCAGATGAGAAGGTTAAAGGTTAATCTAATAACTAGTTGTATAGCTGTAAACAATAAAGTCTGGGAAATGATGTTTGAATATTATTTATAATTTCTAAAGTATCAGTATCAGACCAATATATACCAGGTGAGTGGTAAATTCCTTGTACATTCAAAAATACTTCTCACCAATCCTAATAAAATGGTATTAACATTAAAAATGTACCCTCAATACCCAACTGGTATCTCAATTGCCACAAAAGAACTAACCAGAAGAGGAATTTCTGGCAAAACCATAATAATCTGCACTGATAGTAGACAAGCCCTATTAGCCTTGAACAGACAACGTGTTATATCGAGGCTAGTACTAGAGTGCCACCAAGATTTAGCTGACGTCTCGGCAGATAACAACATTATCCTGAGGTGGGTTAAAGGGCACGACAGAAGTAAAGGAAATCGCATTGCTGATTCTTTAGCCAGGGAAGCCGCTGGACTGAAAATTCTAGGACCCAGTGACACCTACGGCCTAACGACTTCGACAATTGCGGAACTAGCCAAACGTTACACCCATGCTCAATCCCTTAAGAGATGGGATGGAATCAAAGGATGCAGTTTTCACCCTGGGCGACCCTCGGAAGCTGGCGCCGAAGAAATATTTGGCGATGACCAGGAAAAACCTACGTTTAACAGTAGGATTTCTGACTGGTCACTGTCAACTAAGTAAATACCTCCATACTATGGGGCTAGTGGACACACCTCTATGCAGGATGTGTGAACAGGAAGATGAAACTGTCAGGCATGTCTTATGCGAGTGTCCGGAGTTATCGTCAATAAGAGAGTGTGTGTTCGGTGAGTCTTGGCCTACACCTGCCGATATAAAGGAGATGTCTCCCAGTGACCTGTCCACCTTCCTGAGAAGGACAGGATGGACAATGACCTAGGAGGACAACTCCTCGGGAGGATGTACAATGGGTCACATGTGGCCTAAGTGCTGTGAGCCTACACACTCACCCTCCCTACTCTACAGATACAGATACCCAACGTTAAATTGAAACCGTTAAATGTGAAACTTTACATTTTTTTGAACCCTATCTTTGTCGCTTTTCAAGCTATAGCGTTGAAGCTTCGTTTAAACATGTTGACAAAGAGCAGGTGCTATATGACAAGTACTTTTGTTGCAATTGGAGTTTTTGAAAGTAATATTTTGCAATGAGTGTAAATTCGTTATAGATAGTACGATTTTTAGTTTAATTACAATGTAGATTTTACAAAATAAAATTGTTTGATTTCATAACTTCAAATTATTATGTTCAAGTTCAGCCTAAAATTTCACAGTATTTATCGCATAAAGAAATCTTCTCACAGTAATAAGTTCTCCAAACTTTTCAGAAACCGTGGAGTAAAAACATAGTAAATCTGAAGCAATATAGCGAAATTAGGTATTCTGTAGCAACGCCTTCAAAATAATTATACTTTATTGAAAATTTTCTCAACGAAGTTACAAAAGCCAGCGGCTAATACTAAATATTAGCCTAACGCACATAACTAGATATTGAACGTGTATAGGTTTCAAAATTATACAATTGTTTGTTTTGTTGATCAAGTAACAGTTTCTGTGTCTCTTAATCAGCTTTCCGAAACATCCAATTAATCAGCTTTATATAATGCGTTGACTGCTATCAAAATAAACATAGTGACATTAAGTGTTAGTTAGGCTTATGCATCTAGATTCGTAGACTAGTCCAAATGAAGCATAAATGAACATACGTGATAATTAACTGTATTGCTATAATATAAACATACGTTATAATAAATTATTCATTATTATTCCATAAGAGATTTTGGAAAAATTACTTTATGCGTTGATCTTTGATTTTCTCCAAATAGTTCCCAGTGAAGGGTGATTGGATGAATAATAGACACGGGGCACCTAATCCCGTGATGCTTCGAAAGATTTGATAGTGTCCTTTTCCCTCTTTCTTTTTTGGGAATCAAACAACAATAATGTTATTATATTTTTAATTTCCAGGTTTCGGTAGCGCTCCAGCTACCGTTGTCAAGATTAATTAGCAAATAATTTTTGGTCCCTATCTGACACAACGAAAAAATTTGACAACTAGAAAAAAAACATATTATAACATTATTGTGGTTTGATTCCAAAAAAAAATTAAAGGAAAAAGAATGAGTAATGGAACAAGGAACGTACAGAAAAATCGTTCTGTAAATTATATAGATTTTGGTCATATGCTTTTCTGCAGTTTTAGGTTGAACCTGGATTCATCATGATCTATTATTTAACAATCCATTAAAATAACCTCTCCCTAAAGTTCATACTTTTTATTACTGCATTTTCTGTTGAATTTACGTAACTGCAAGCCTTAATAGAGAGTTATTGGAAACACGAATTTACTGCCTTGCAGTAATTGTGATGACCTTAAATAAATAGAGCTCGACCTTAGAACAGACTTAAGATTTGGAGTTATTGAAACATGAAACTTCATAATGACATTATATTAGGGTAGGTTTCATGACACAGATCACCTACACATTGTGACATATAAATATGAAACATGAAATAAAGTCGGGATAGTGCACTGCAGTAATCGCGCACAAATAAGGACAAGCACTAACCTTAATAATGTTTCTCTTATTCAAAACATTAAATGCGCATGCGTATATGTCACTATTACTATTACTGCTTGACCTTATAAAAGTTCCCATGACTCTCTATTGAGATATTTTAGTTAAGTTACACTCAGACCTAATAGTCCACTAATTTAATATATTATAAGCCCATATCTGCGGAAAAATTCCTATAGTGAGCTACGGTGTTGATATGAAGATGTGAAAAATCGACATCGATATCGTGCCGGCTAAAAAAGTTATGAAGGTCAAAAGGTCACCAAAATCAGTTTTTCGCAAACATCTCGCGACCTATTGCTCGGAGGTCAATAGCACACATTATAAAAATTGTTCCCAATAAAATTATCTACAAAAATTGTCTCTTGCATTTCTCTGTAAAATGAACCGTTTTTGGAGTAGAGCGCTGCGAAAGCGACTAGAAAGCACTCACATACGCTATTGTATACCTTACACCAAGTCGTTGCGAGACCAGCCCCTTTATGCCTGTTACGGCCTGTCGGACTGTGTTTAGTTCAGTTGAAAATTATTTCTTGAACTTTAAACACGCTATTTCAGTTATTTTCTGCCATAAACAGTTTTTATCATGAGTGATACATGTTTTATATGCAATGAATTAAGATCGGATGGTGATAATGTAAAAATTAGGCGTGGTCTACAAACATTGAAAAATGCTAGTGTCACTAGCTGTCGAAGGTGAAAAATAATATACTATTGCCAATAACGACTTTATTTCCACCAGCACCCGATGATCTACTGAGCACCATCTCTTGCAATTGTACGAAAGGTTGTGGTAACAAATGTAGTTGCAAAAAAATTGGGTTGAGATGTTCAAAAGTTTGTAGACATTGCCATGGCCAGTCATGCTCAAACGCAGAGTCAACAAATGATGAAAATGATGGAGATATAGATGTCAATCTAGAAATGAGTCCACTCGACGTTTTGTCAGCAACTATTACAGATAGAGAAGCTGAAGATATCGACAATGAATGAAACAAATTATATACTGAAGTTTATTTTTTTTGTGTTTTCCAGAAGTTCAATAAAACATTATTTATTCTTGAATAAGGAAACCTTTTATTGAATATCATAGATTATGTCTTCCGGGAGTTCCATGTAAAAAAACGCACCGTGCATTCTTCCTCATAGGTGGTGAGGAAACGAGTGCATCGTCATGATATAGTCGCTTTCTCAGCGCTCTACGCTGAAAACGGTTGATTATACAGGAAAATGGGACAGACATTTTTTGTACTTCACTAGGAACAATTTTTATGATTGCTGCTATTGACCTCCAAGCAACAGGTCGCGAGATATTTGCGAAAAACACAGTAATAAAGGTGTATCAAACATCCAGCTCACTAGGAATTTTTCCGCAGATAAAATCTTAAATGGCTGGACTATGAAGGTAACTTTGAGTTTCAAATTATTTCCACAACAGAGAATTAAAGAACTCTTATTGACGTTTGGGAATGTACCATCAATAAAACTTGTATCGGTTGCATGCTTCCCTTTTTCTGTTCAGCCAAGAATTTCATAGTTAATAATTGTTAGGTATTCAAAAAATAATTCAAACATTTTTCAACAAACTGGTAGTTAATAATGCGCAAGTTTTAATCAAGATCAAGCATTCGAGTAGATTTTAATCATAAAAGGAACTTCAAACAGTGTTTGCGACGTCAACCCATTATTAAGTCAAAGTACACAACGTAAAAGCAAATATGATCGGCGAATGGTATAAAATTACGTTAAAATATGCCTAGTTACGAAATACCTCACAACGGACGGTAAAAATCGTTAATGCAGAGTACTAAATTGCTATGGAACATGAAGTAGGACCGAAACTGTCAGCGATCGTTTTTATAAGACCAGTCCCTATATAATAGTTATTTACGTAATTAGTGGGATATGGACATTATTATCGCACGCATGTGAAGTTTGTACGACGAGGCCGTAGGCCAAGTCGTGTAATCACATAAGTGCGTTAATAATTCCTATCACACGTGTTACGTACAAAATTTTATCCACAACTGTTTATTAGTATTATTAACAGTACCTATATTATAAAATTTGAGAAAAAAATTTCAATCCAACGTATTTTTAATGATATTGATGCAAACATAAGGTACTGTGTATCATATTTTGTGACCATAGCAACAAAGACAAACAAGGCTGTGGAAAAAGAATAAATTAGTTATGTCATCAAATTTTCAAAGTTGAATGAACAAAAAACTATATAAATGAGTTCAAGCGAAGAAAATCTCCTTTCGGAAATTGAAAATGCAGCTTCCAGTGTTATTTTAAATATTTAATTCTGGTATTAATATGTTTCTAGATTCTCATTACCGCACTAGTGCGGTAATGTAATCAAAAACGCACTAGTGCGGTAATATACGTCATTATGACACTGAAAATAGTGTCAAATCGTACCCGTTACATGACAGTTGTAGATAAAAATTTTTAAGCATAATATTCCACCGAGTTTAATAGAAAAAAACATCATCGGCAAACAGTTTTGTCAAATTATGCTGGCTTATGTTGGGAATACTTTGGTTAAAAAATTATGACTAGGGATAATGGAGCTGAGATAAATTGCTTAGGTACAGTACAGCATCTCAAGATAACGCTCTAAATAGTGGTGTAATATTTAAAGCTAATTTATTTGGATCATTACCTTTGGAAAGTATTAAAATTCGCTCTATGTTTTGGATATTAATGTATTTATTGACCTTCACTTCAATTTTCCAAAAAAACTCTCCAATACGTTGCATATTGCAATAAAATAAGTCAAAGTTAATAAAAAAGTAAAGAACATGCTTTGTGATGAGTAGTCTAACTGAGAAGTGAAAAGTAATTTCTACTTCAAGAACCAGAAAATTAGTGTTATCATGGTAAAAGCTTTAAACTATAATTTCCTCACAGTAAATAGGAAATCTCTTCCTCTTCCTCAAGAAATTTTATCGAGAATGTCAAATTTTTCTAGCGAATTGCGGAAGAAGAGCTGTGTTCAAATCCAAATAAAACCAACATGTCTTTATACTTGTCACTTTCAACAGCATTATAAAGTGCATGCTTTTAACTAAAATTTTGATTCCTGTCAGCGAATTATTCCGATAGTTGGCAACTGATCCGAAACTGCAAATTTCTCTCTTCGCTGGCCACATTCTAACAATCCTATATATTGATATCAAATAAAATCAAATCATATTATTTTTTTATTGGTGAACCATTTTACCCACTCAAAGCACGCCTCAGCGTGTTTAAATTGAACTATAAAAAACGCGCGTGTTTTGAAGTTACCGTGGCAACATCAACAACTCGAGAAACGAAATTTAAATCTATGGTCTAAATCATGTCTAAATGACAATTCTTTTATTATTGATCTGACAGGAGTAGTTGGTAACGTCAAAACTTTCATTCGAACAATATTTTAACAATGTCAAATTTATAAATTAAAATGGAAAGTGCCGTTGGTATTGTTTGAAATATTGATATTTTGATTTTTCAAATCTTAGGAAATGGTATTTAAATTAATACTATTGACATTCACAGAACTCAATAAGGTTGAACTTTCATCAAAATACAAATTAGTTTATGTTTTTCTCATTTCCATGACTACGCAAGGTATAGGTATACATCATATTATTATATACATGACTAATTCAACCATTTGACATTTAGTTCTTATTTCCACCTATGATTTCCATTTCTTGTTGTTGTAGTAGTTATAGACCAGTATTTATAATTCCAAAGTGCACCAATAAAAAAATAGCGTTAAGTATTCGTGGATAACTGCTTTAACTCTTGCTATATTTCGAGCACGACGGCGGAGCCGTCCTTAATATCCACTTAATATCCTTAATATCCACTTATACTTCAATATACTATTTTGGGCCATTCGCCTCTTGGCCACCCAGGATCTCAGGCTCCCAAATAAATAGTGGTAGCCTCATAACATTGGAGCGTGATCATGAAATTTGACACTCCATGAGCCACTTCTTATGCGTCCCTGATGGGTTGAGAAGGCATAATTTCCGACAAAAATCACATCCTCGCACTTTGAAGCCTTCTTAACATAATTTGGTAGCTCAGAAACATTTCTGTAGACATCTCAAATTTTGGACTGCCCATAAAATGGATTCAAAACCCCGAGTGGAACAATATTTGGCCCGCTTGGGACGGCAGTCTCATGAATTATGTGCCTTGTTGAGAAATGCTGTGAAATTGGGAGGAAAAAGATGCCGAGTGGCATCGATATATTGACCATCTTTGAATCTCATGTCTCAATGAACATTTTGCAAAAAAAAATACCCTGGTCGGACCTCTCCGACCAAAGTTCGAAGTTTTGGGATTTTCAAGCTTACTTGGACACGACTATATGATAGAATCTTGAAATAATTCACTTAGACTGGCAGCTTGAAAACTCGTTCATTTGAATTCGCGATTTATGTAAATTTTGCCTCATTTTATTTATCGTTTTTTTCCTGACTAGATGACTGAGATATTAAAGGGGAATGGCGGGCGACGACCCAACGCTGTAGTGGAACGCATTTGATGCGATAATTACAGTCAAGCAAGGTCGGACATGGTTAGTACTTGGATGGGTGACAACCATGCCAGGGAAAACCATCGTATAGGGTCCGTACAGCCTGCAGCCTGCAGGCATTATACCAATGAGCACGAGGTATAATGTAGATATGCCGTCTTTCGGAGGAGACGTAAAACCGAGGTCCCGAGTCCATGGATGTTGGGCTCGTTAAAGAACGCTACCACTGGTTGGAACACTAGTGTGTTCGCCAAAATTTCTGGTTAGGGGTAGAGTGCTCCCGGCGTCGGTGATTAGACCCAGTCGCAGAAATAGACCGACGTTAAAAATAACAGAATAAAAAAAATAAAGGAGAATGGAAAGTTTATGTAGCCGATGTTTACATTTGGCCTTAGCACCGCCACTGCTTTTAAATCATATTAAAGTAGCTTGAAATTTCACTGTTTTAACAAAAATATAAAGTTTGCTAACTTTAAAATGGTAAATTTGGTTGATATCACCCATTAATAAACAACTG
>CAJUYH010008418.1:0-15520 GCA_910591685.1 Galerucella tenella
TATTGATGAAATTGTAGTGTAATTGAATTAATGACTTTTATATTGAATGAGGAATATTTATTAAAATGAATGAGGAAGGAGAATCATAGTCATGAGGATGTTTATTGTTGGGGATTATTAATTCATGTACGCAGTGTGACGATTGTATTGATTTTGGAAGTACGCAATTTTTGCTCACATAGTGTTGGATAACGAGTGAAAACACTTGGATAATTGTCGAGAGAATTTTATTTGTTATTGATTTAACGTGACTTTAATCGAATGTAATTTTACATTTGCGCAATTTCTGTTGCATTACGAAGCCCTGTAAATGCTGTAATTGATGGAATTAATAATTTGATTTTGAAATACAGTGCACGGTATAAAATTAAAATTATTCGATATATAAATGAATAGAAAATAAAATAAACGGTATAAATACGAACGAAAAAAAAAAAGAAAAATGGAAAAAAAGTAATTATCAAGTGGACAATATATAGGGATATATAAAGTGGAAGTCGTGATTATTGCGGTGGACTTATCTGTATCTTTATCGTGCGGTGTCGATATAAGTGATTATAAATATATATTTATATGTACAACATGAGATGTTAGTGTGATACAACGTAATGATGATGTTTAGGAAGCGAAAAATCGCCACTGTGTGGTGACTCTTTATCGCAATTTTCGTTCTATTTTCCAGAACAAAAAGTATATTGAAAATTATTTTTTCATCGAGTGATATACATTAAAGAAACATGGATTTTTTTAATACACGAGTTGTTCGTGGCTTCAACGAATTAAGATCACGCTGCAATCTCTATTTGTACGGACAAAATTGTAAGTTAACAAAACAAAAATTGAGTAATGACAGATATATTTATTTTAATGGATTATTATAACAAATAATAATAATCTATTGAAATGACAGATATGAAGAGATATATAAGTTTATGGAATAAAAGTATAGAAACAAAAATAAAGGCGATGGGGAAAACAATAATGTCTTGAAGTTGCATTCAAGTTGTGCATTTCCTATCTTGATACGTCATTTCATAATGAAAAATTGTCTATACAAAAAAGTGAATATACTAATAAATCACAACGTGTATATAATAATAGAGAAATTTAAGGAAAAAAATATTGTAAAAAATGGTATCGGCATTGAACAATGCGGTTCATTCAAAATTCACCTCAATTTGTCAGACTAAAAAATTATTTCACACTCAGCCAATCTATATTGTCAATCAAATTTTTAATATCACGTAATAATAATATCAATGATATTGAATGATTTCAGTTAGTGGAAATAGAGGTGAAAATGGTGGATCACAAGACGGTGATAGACAAGTACCACAGCAAGATGACCATGAGGAAAGAGTGGTGTTTGTTAATGCACCACAGCAACCGGCCAAATACAAAAGTAATCATATAACCACAGCCAAATATTCATTACTCACATTTGTACCATCATTTCTCTTTGAACAATTTCGTCGATACAGCAATTGTTTTTTTCTCTTCATTGCCCTTATGCAGGTAGGAAAAAAAATTATTAATATTAAATTCTTACAATATTATTATATTAAACTATTTTTGTAATTACAGCAAATACCTCATGTTTCGCCCACTGGACGTTTCACAACACTAGTACCACTTATATTTATCCTTAGTGTCTCAGCACTCAAAGAATTTATTGAAGATCTGGTAAAATAAAAATATCTCAAGTCAATACTTCTTCGTTTATTTGGTCAATTGATCACTTAACTTTATCATTTTAACTTTAATTTTTTATGTAATTAAATACTAATTATGTTGCAGAAAAGACATCGCGCTGATGATGAAATAAACAAGAGGGAAGTTGAAGTATTGAGAGAAGGTAGATGGCAATGGATTCAATGGCGTTTTCTTGCTGTTGGTGATGTAGTAAAAGTTCACAATAATAATTTTTTCCCTGCTGATTTGATTTTATTGTCATCGTCCGAGCCACAAGGAATGTCATTTATTGAAACGGCAAATTTGGATGGTGAAACAAATTTAAAAATACGCCAAGCACATACAGAGACATCGATGCTCATTGATACAGTTGAATTGGTAAATTTTCGTGCCAATATACAATGCGAACCGCCAAATGGACATTTATATGAATTCAATGGTGTATTACGTGAAACAAATAAACAAAGTTTTGCTTTGGGACCCGATCAAATATTATTGCGTGGTGCAATATTACGTAATACAAAATGGGTATTTGGTGTTGTTATATACACGGGGCATGATACAAAATTAATGCAGAATAATACAGCAACGGCGCCATTAAAACGTTCAACGCTCGATCGTTTAACAAATACTCAAGTGCTTATGCTATTCTTCATTCTATTGCTGCTATGCCTATTATCAGCTATTCTCAATGTAATATGGACAAAGGCAAATCAAAATGGCGTATGGTATTTGGGATTACAAGGGGAAATGACAAAGAATTTCGCATTCAATTTACTTACATTTATTATTTTATTCAATAATTTAATACCAATATCGCTACAAGTGACGCTTGAAGTTGTCCGTTTTGTTCAAGCGACATTTATAAATATGGACTGTGAAATGTATCATGCTGAAACGGACACGCCCGCAATGGCAAGGACAAGTAATTTAAATGAAGAACTTGGTATGGTTAATTATGTATTCACTGATAAAACTGGAACACTAACAAAAAATGTAATGGAATTTAAACGCTGTTCAATTGCTGGAAATATTTATGATTTACCAAATCCGACTGCCCCTGGTGGCAGTTTATCTCTGCCACAAAGTGATTTAGTTCGTGATATTGTTGATGGTAGAGCACGACAAGATTTATCAGGAATAAATGACCGGAAAAAATCTATGTCAGCGACAATTTTACATGAATTTATGGTAATGTTATCGGTTTGTCATACGGTTATTCCTGAACGTGTTAATGAAGATATTATTTATCATGCCGCATCACCGGATGAACGTGCATTGGTTGATGGCGCACGAAAATTTGGTTATGCATTTGATGTACGAACACCGGCGTACGTTGAAATAGTTGCATTGGGTGAACGTTTACGTTATGAAATATTAAATGTTATTGAATTTACATCGGCACGTAAACGTATGTCGGTTATTGTACGTACACCTGGGGGTAAAATAAAGATATTTTGTAAAGGCGCGGATTCAGTGATATATGAAAGACTTGCGTCGCGACCAACCGAAACAAATGATATTGAAATGGAAAATTTTGATGATTTTCGACAGACAACACTCGATCATTTGGAGGCATTTGCAACTGAGGGCTTGAGAACACTTTGCTTTGCTGTTGCTGAAATACCAGAAAATCGCTATGAATGGTGGCGTGAAATTCATCATAAAGCTGAAATTTCAATGGCTGCGCGCGATTGTAAATTGGAGGACGCGGCAAATCTTATTGAAACGAAATTGTCGCTGTTGGGTGCAACAGCAATTGAGGATCATTTGCAAGATCAAGTGCCAGAGACATTGCAAGCATTGATAGAGGCTGATATAAATGTTTGGGTATTGACTGGTGATAAACAGGAGACTGCTATTAATATTGGACACTCGTGTCGTTTAATAACACCAACAATGCCATTAATTATTGTTAATGAAAATTCATTGGACAAAACACGTGATGTTATTGTGCAACATTGCACTGATTTTGGACAAGATTTGCGTTGTCAAAATGACGTTGGTCTTGTTATCGATGGTAATAGTCTAAAATATGCATTGTCGTGCGATTTACGTCGTGATTTTTTGGATTTATGTACATCTTGTAAAGTTGTAATATGCTGTCGTGTATCGCCAATGCAAAAAGCCGAAGTTGTTGATTTAGTTACGAGTAATACTAAAGCTGTTACGTTGGCCATTGGCGATGGTGCAAATGATGTTGCAATGATACAAAAAGCACATATTGGCGTTGGTATATCGGGAGTTGAGGGTTTACAAGCGGCATGCGCATCTGATTATTCAATAGCACAATTTCGTTATTTGAAACGATTATTATTTGTACATGGCTCATGGAATTACAGTCGAATGTGCAAATTAATTTTATATTCCTTCTACAAGAATATTTGTCTATATGTTATTGAATTGTGGTTTGCTATTTATTCCGGCTGGTCTGGACAAATATTATTTGAACGTTGGTCAATTGGTCTTTATAATGTTGTATTTACTGCCGCACCACCATTAGCTATTGGACTATTTGATAAAGTTTGTTCAGCAGAGACACATTTAGCCCATCCACGATTGTATGCTGCCAAAAATACCGCGGCGTCTACATTTAATATTAAGGTTTGTTTTCTTTCTGTATTCATTTTGTATTGATGGGATAATCAAGAAAAAAGAATAATTGTAAATGAAATGCGTTTTTAATTGAAATAATTATTTTCATTAGGTCTTTTGGGTTTGGATAATAAACGCTTTAATTCATTCGTCTTTGTTATACTGGTTGTCTCTTTTGGCGTTGCAATATGACGTTATATGGGCGAATGGTCGGGACGGTGGATATCTTATACTTGGAAATTTGGTGTACACTGTGAGTATTTAACGTCGACGAAAATCAGAAAATATTTCGTTTATAAAATTTAATGAATTTGTGCCTTTCCCCTCTGATTGCAATGAACAGTACGTAGTTGTCACTGTTTGTGGAAAAGCCGCCCTTATTACGAATTCATGGACGTGGATGACACATTTAGCAACGTGGGGATCGATTAGTCTCTGGTTTTTATTTATTTTGATATACAGGTAATCACTCTTCTTCCTATTTTATAAAAATGTTATTGCTAAATGTCGTCGCGTCATAATTTACAATACTAATGTTGATTTTAAATTTGTTTCTTTTTTATTTTTTATTTTTTTAGCAATTTTTGGCCAGTATTAAATGTTGGTGCGGTGATGCTGGGCAACGACCGTATGCTCTTCTCCTCGCCTGTTTTTTGGTTAGGACTCATTCTAATACCAACTGCCGTGTTACTTTCAGACGTGACTGTCAAAGCGTACGTATTGATAATAAAAGATGTCAATTAATATTATAAATAGCCAATGGAAATTGTTTAATTGGAGGTTGGTTGAATTTTTGTCGTAATGATATAGTGTGAAAAATACAATGTTCAAATCGTTGACGGAAGCTGCAAGAGAACAGGAAATCAGAAAATCCGATCCAGGGGATTTATTCACGAATCAGGATTATCGAAGCTCGTAAGTTTGTTTGGTTTATTACATTATTCGTTATTATTGCCTTTGTATTTTTCGGAAATAATTAATCGTGAAATAAGTTGTGATGAACAAAAAAAAATCAATAAAATTGTAAACAACATTTTGGCACAACAACGTTTCAGCTTTAATAATTTTATTACTTATTATTTTTTTTTTGGCACGGTGTCTCATCATTATTTTTGATATTAGTCAATTTATCTACATTGACAACACAGTATTATTGACGTTTATATCTTCCATAAACCTCATTATGAGCTTTAATTGTTTATTAATTTTGTTGATGATGAATAATTGTGCATGGCTTTATTGTAAATATATATACAATAGTATTTTATTGTTGAATGAAGTGCACGATATGAGTTTAAATGAGTGTTAATCAATAATTTGTTCCAGTTCCTTTTTCTATTCAATATTATCACTACGTAAAGTTGAAAAATGTTTTATGGATTGCTTTGGATTTACTTTTTATTAATATATCGCAATGACAATTCGATTTATTCGTTGCGAAATAAAAGTTCTTTCTTTTTATAATGAAATGAATCAAATTACTTTAATCAATGAAAATAATAAACAAATCACAGCAGGAGATCGAGACGGCAGATACGATTTTTAAGTTGGGCTTGGTGCTTGTTCAAATGCAAACGAAGACGACCTTCGAGGATTTGCCCCATCACCATTCTGTCGCGTCGTTCGTGGTTTCCACATCATCCCAATCGAACACATCCCACTTGAAGCAATAATCTTCCATTACTGTTTCTATTCATTCAAAATCCCAAAGGTCTCGTTAAATTCACCATATTCCAATGCATGTAAATTTAATGGATCTGAAATGTGTTGAACAAACAAACATCGTGCGATACAAATTTTTGTCCCATTTTCATACATACCAAAAAATTATTTTTACAATATTTTCTTGTACTAAATTTTTTCAATACTAAGTCACTTAACAATTATTAAATATTATTTGATAATTTATGTAAGATGATTGTTACTGCAATTGTGAATGTCTGTTGCATGACGGTATAAATTTGTATATTTTTGTTTTTTCGTATTTCATTAATTCTATATGTATAGAGTAATACACATGTGGTGAGTCGAAAGAAGAAAAAAATAGAGAGAATAACACTGATGATTATTTTTTCGGACAATAAAAATCTTGCACATACCAAGAACAATTTGATAATTATCAAGCACATTCACTTTATATGTGTTTCTCTTCTCTTTTCTTTTTTTTTCTCATAATTATCTACTTATTTAATTTGAATTAATGACTGTTTATTAATTTCTCGTCGTTTGCCAATTTATAGTAGATGTTTTATTTTCTTTTGTTTTCTTTGTTCCCCTTCAATAATCAACTACGTTTATTACTGTACTAATTGAAGTGGCTCTCTGTGATTCATCAATTAATTTTTTGTTTTTTTTTTGTTTTTGTTTTCAATTAAATTTTTACTATATTTTCTTTGGAATTCAAATGATATTTCTCGCTATTTCTTCGGGATAAATGTATTCATGTGATAGAAAAAAAAAACAATATGTATATAAAAAAAGAAGGAATTAATTGGCAGTAGCGTTGAATCATAGATGACAAAGTGAAATTTGGCTACGCATTAAACTCTAAGTTGTCTCATTAAAAAGTGTTTTAATTGAAATTTTGTATTTTAATACTTTTAAAAGTGGTAATCCGTACAGGCCAGTGCATGCGATCGCCGATCTTGCGAGGTGTAAGTACTTCCCAGTAGTTAAATTTTTATCAAAATCTTTTTTTTTCTCATAATCTTATTTTATTTATTACATTATTTTTCTTTACTAGTATCACATGTTTTGTTGTTTATTTTTAAATAAAAATTGAACACTTTGTACAGCACGGCTATCGCTTCTTGGCAATCGATACTACTACAATATATATTTATTTAAGCCTCACTATTTTATTATTCTCGCACTTTAGATTAGAAAATCATTTGTGAATGGAATTATTTAATAAAGTCCGATTAAAAAAAATAATAAAATAAAAATCTATGAGTGCTAGTTGTTGAATTCACAACGATAATAAACATCCATGTTCTTTAATTTGACTTGAATTGAAGAGAGAAAAAAGTACGCATGAAATGAATGAGAGGAAAAGCACCAACAGAAGGAATTAAAATTAATCATCAGAATTACTGAGGAAACGAAATTCTCATATATATCGTGATTGGTGGTTCAACAGCGAAGATAAATAAACTTTCATATTACTTCGTGTAATATTATATTAGTGCACTGAATTTTTCAAACATATCACAATGCACGGCTTGCAGATTGACGGAGACGGCAAGGCTACTGAAAAACGTTAGAAGTGTTTTCTCTCGACGTTCACATGCAGCATCGCGAGTCAATGTTGAAGTGGAACTGTCACGTAAGTCGCTAATATTGCACCGAATACTCTCAACATTAAATCAATATATATATACACATATGTGACAGATGCAATACAGGAAAGTAATTCATTTTATTTCGCTTCAATGAAATTATCTCTCATTCATACATGACACATTCACTGGCAGATTGTAATCGTTCAATTTTCTTTACGCCATCACAAGCGTCAAAACAGACAATTTTAACACAATAATTTTTTACTTGAGAGAATAACGATATGAAAAAAAAAACTTTTTTTTTTATTGGCATGCTAATTACCTTAGAAAAATATTTGTATATGTAATTATCATGATTTGTATATTCAATGGGTACATTTTCGCATTTTACATTTGTACAAATAGATGGATTTGCATTTTCGCAAGAAGAAGGCGGCTCTGTGACACAAACGGATATTATAAGGGCGTACGACACGAATCTTCCGAAACCTGGCGGCATGTGATCTTACAATTTAGTTGCAGTTTCACCGTATGTATGAAATAACAATAATAATCGATTCCTTATACATGCGAATGATGAATACACAAACTTATAAACACTAAAATAAAACAAAAAATAATTTATATACAAGCGCGACGAAATAATAAGTATTTTGTCATGGTAATTTTTCGATTATGTATTAAAAGGACAATGCAGTAATTGGTTTATTATTAAATTTTTTTTTTCTATGTATACAGTATTTATAAATACGCCGATGAAAATTATATTATTACTTCAATATTAAATTCACGATTATTGAAAGTCGCCGAATAGAGAATTGGCATTGGACGATGGCAAAAGCGGATGTTGCAGAGAACAAAATATAAACAATTAAATTTATTTTTCTAGTTCTATGAGAAAAAAGAATATGCGAAGCTCACTTTCTCCTTTCTGTCTTCTCTATATTTTTTAGTCACATTTTGCAAAATGGATTTTAACATTTTTAAGTATAAAATTGTGACAATGTCTGTGAATTAAAAAATATAAAATGATGAAAAGTAAAAAGACACTGTCGTCGTCAATGCCATGGCAAATTGTAGTTAGAATCAATTTGATGTAATAGTTAAAGGAGGGGAAAAAAAACAAACAGTGAAATGAGATTAAATTGTTATACATTAAGTATAATGAAACCATGATATTGTTTGCGCAGTGTATACTGTACAGACTTGCGGCGTAAATAAATATATAAATATACATTAGAGTATCAATTGTTTTGTTTGTTCGTAAGTTTTGCAGTTGGCACCCTCTACTCTGTTTCAAGATGATCAAGAGATGAGGCTGATCGGACAATATTAACACGTGAAGGCGAGAACTTGAAATCTGATTTTTTTTTTCTGTTTGAAACAAATATAGAATAAATCAATACTTATTATGAATTTCAATTCAAACGCGTGAAAGTCCAACCTCAGTCGTGAAAGAAGTATTGATATTTTGGGAAAATGCCAAAATACCCACCCAATCATCTAAAAAATGCATAGAAAAAGTGGAGAGGCTATGCGGTCATTGGCGATCCTTGGAAAAGAGTAGTGAATCATTTTTCAAGTTGAGTCTTGATTCATTATTCGATATTCCTGCTGCCGATTGTTTAAAAGACATTGACTACAACACAGCGACATTTCTAAGAAATCAAAAAAGTCCAGGACGTGAATCCATTCACGGTATCATGTCAAGAGATAATAGTGATTGGATGATTGAAAAAAACTAAAAAGGCGTTCATCGCTAGTGAACGTCAGAAAAGGCAATACGATCTATAGGCGAGTCCAATCGGTGTGATTTTATATGAAAACAATTTTTTCGTACATTTTTGATTTTTCAATATTGGTTTTTATTATTAATTTCAATCGATTTTAGATTATGTTATTGAACTAGCTAGTAGCACCGATGGAAGTGAATTATTAAAGTTAACTGTACTAATTAATGATAAATCCTAGATATTCGTTTCAGTTTTTCGTTTTGTATCAATAAAATTTTCGATATTCGCGCAATGTACTACTTGAGATAAAATAGTGTAAAATATACCAGGAGTTTCATTACGTTGTAGGTGATAGTTCGGGTAAAGATTCATAGTGAATATAAATTTTTTCTACATTTGTTTCGTTCAAAAAAAAAAAAAACAATTAATGGAAAAAACAAATGTTACTCAGTCTCATCTTTTACACTTATTATTGTTTAATGACTTTGAAATAAAGTAAAGGGTGTAACCAGCAAGATTCTCAAACAACCAAAATAAGTTTTACCCTAATATATATATATGTGTATGTTTATATTATTTATAATATGTATATTTATACAAACAATATTTGATAACTGCTAAGTAGTGTCACGTGAAATGTCTCGAAAACAAAGAAAAAAAAAAGAAAACAAAGATATAACAAAATAACAGACTGTTACTTTCTTCATTTGCATCATCAATTGTAAATAAAAATATATAAATAATTCTCTCCATCATCCCTAATCCAATATAATTCATAATATATAAATGTTCTTTATTTTTTATTTCCTATAACTATTTGTCTGAATGGAATTCGTCATTCACTATATATTAGATTTTATTATATACTTGTTTAATGCTCGCCACTACAATCATTCTCCCATTTATTAATACGATTTGTTGTGGATATTTTTTTAAATAACAAAATTTATCAAAAATAAAAAAAAATAGTCAATACATTTATTGTGAATAAAAGAGATGAAATATATGAATGAAAACAAAATGAATAACAAAGAAATTTATTTATATGTACTTCATCATGTACTGAAAATAGGGAAAAATAATATTTTTTCAATAAATAAAACATTAAACGGTCACGTATAATAAACATGTATAAAAATATTATAATATGTATATGCATAAGAAAATGTTTCCTCTACAATGTGATTAATGTGGAAGTAAAAGTACGAAATAATCAAAGCAGTGACGTATATGAAATTATAAAAATATTTAGGCAAATTGTTTTTGATCGTAGGCTCGTTCGAGTTTTTGACTAATAAAAAAATTTTCCCTCTCCTCTTTATATCGCGCTTTCAATAAAAATTCCCAAGCCAATGAATGTCTAGGAAAGTTATATCCCTGTGCGTGTCGTTGACACGTCGCAAACCACGACGTCACTTCGAGAATATTTTTTTTCGCATTATTTTGAGCTCTCCGTTGCTTCTCGTTCTCAGCAATTATTCTCGCAGTCATGACGTTTCTTTGCCAATATTCGTAATATTTTCGTGCCAATATCAATTGTTTTGCTGCCCAAAAAATATTTTTTGTTGATGATTTCATCGGTGTACATTTTCCATAACGCAATTTTATTAAAGTTGATAGTAATAACTTTTTAATCATGCCTTGTCTATTTTTTATTGGGTCTATTTCCCTTTTACAATAATATTTGTTCTCTGTTACGTTGTTTGAAATTATATTATTCATTTTGTCATTTGATATTATTTTAGTATTTGTAAAATTATTTGTTTGTTCACTGTTTGCAGTTAAAAATGTAGCACCACTGTCCCAATATTTCGTTGCTGCTGGTGGCTTTTCACTTATTCTTCTTTTCGAACATTCACACAAATTACTATTGGATTTTTTATCCAATCCCAAAACTCGAATGAAAATATCGCCAATATAAGGAATTAATTGTGGACATCGTTCAGCATTTTCCCAAGCTTTTCTATAAGTTTGTGTTCTTGGATTTCTAAATATATCACATAATTTTGACATTATTTCATAATTGGTAGAGTGATGTGTCTTTAAATACGACCAAGTCAATTTTAATCGATAAATTGCAGGCGCTTGAAGTCCTGCCAAGATAGATCTGCAAGATTGAAAATTTCCAATTGCAAAACATTTGTTTGCCGCATTTATAAATCGAGCGAGTAATCGTGCTCTCATATTTACTTTACTTGTGGTTAGCAATTCGCTGGTAATAAGACATGATATTCGATGACTAAATGCTATTAGAGCGCCAATATTTGGTGCATTCCTCGATGACTTTTGATAAATTAAAATTTTTATTTCCGTTGAGGGAATACGAAGGAATAGATTGCAATCAATTAATGACAACTGTTTAGCAAGTACTGTACTATCCAAGTCCCATGCAGTGATTTTCAAATTCATTTTCAATAAATTTCGCAATTTATGCGTCTGTTCGGTATTCTTTTCATGAATAAATTTGTTGTTTCTCTTTATCCCATCTCTCGATACAAATATTTTATTCAATATACACGTGGCCTTGTTACACGAATTAATCTTCTCGCAATTACTGCGGTTTCTTGTATCGTTTTTTTTTGCAAAAAATTTCCTGCAACCTCTCTCCTTATTTATTTGTTGAAAATCACGAAGGCAATGAAGATGCTGACGAAGTTCTCGATAGGCTGCAATGGCAGCTCTTGGTCTATACCAATATTTTGGTGTCCAGAATAAAATCACGTGACCTCGATCAGTTGGCCCCAATGACAACATTCCATCCTCCAAAGATGTCATAGACACACTTGTGGTCAATTGTCTCTTTGAAATTGGCAATCTTAATTCAATATCTGCAGCTTGTCGCCGAATGTTGACGCTACTTAAAGATCTTTTGCTTTGTATTGATATTTTGTCACCGTCTGGGACAGACCATGGGCCCAAAGCATAAAGAAAATGTGGCGCTGATGCTAAACCATATCTTCTAAAGTGCTTCGGGCGATTTTCAATGTCGTGACTATTACGTCGCCATTTATTCTCTTCCCATATTGCAACACCCCTTTCTATTATTGTATATGGATCCATAAATGTTTCTGAGCTCATTATTTTTTTGGAAGTACTTTGACTTCCTCGTAATGGCGGCAAATAAAGTCCTGCTGCACATTTTTCCTCCACACCAAAACCAAATCGTGATAACTTTGGTATTGAAATACGAATGGATTGTTTGCCACATTTAGAGTTCAATGATTTTTTATTGTTGGTATTGATTGAAGGTAAATTAATTTTAATACTATCTTCATAATCGCTACGTTTTAGATGTCTTTTGTAATTGTGTTCTTGAGTAAATAAAACATCGCAAATATTATCTTTGCAATTACAATATTGGTGTCTTTGTATATTTCCAAGTTCATTTTGAGACAATTTACGTTTAGATTTTAACGTGATATCATGATTTGTTGAGAGTTGAAGTTCATTTCTGATATTATAGAATAAACAAAAAATATTTAAGACGTTTGAGCATGGGAAATGACAAAAATGACATAAGGAACTTACCTGAAATCCCATGTATTGATATATGCTTCGGAAATTTTGGTAGCTTGTGGAGAATAAGTACGGGGACCAAGTTCAACGTGAGCGGGACCCATATAAATATCTTTTCTTGTCCAAGATGCTGGAATGATATCACCAGCACCACCATAGTGCGCCCATAAACGACAAACACACCGATTTCGTTTTTTACTCTTGCCCTCAACTGCTTGATCAACATCTGAAGACAGAAAGTACAGTGTACTGGCGCTGGACGAACTCGCTGCAGTTGTTTCGGATAAGGAGCTTCCATTTTCCTTTTGTGCCAAAAGAATTTGGATGTGTTCACACCATAAGCTCCATAAAACTTGCCGCTGATTCATTCCACCCAGCTCAAAATAATTTGCTCTTCCATCAATCAATCTGTATCAATATAATTGCTTGATTTTTTCAAATTCCTCAATATTATTTCGATTATTAACATATTTTGTTGTTGGAAAAATACAGTAACAAATATACCGGGCTTTTAATGTTTTTCGTCGCCTCCTATGAAAAATACTGAGAGTAACATAATCAAGAGGATAAACAGACACCAGTTCTAATGTTTCAATACTGGCATCAAGATCTCGTGGGTATATAAATTCATTGTCATTGCGAAAAATATCAGCAGCAATAATGAGTTCCGATGAGGTTAATGCCAATGCCACTTCTCTCAATCCACGGCCATTTCTTGTTGTTTCAGCAAATGGCGATTCAATCAATACTATATCGGAAAAATCCTTATATTCAGACAATAGCAATTTTTGAATTCGATTCTTCTCCATTGTATTGGCAATTATAAAATTGAATACATAAATTCGCTCAAGAAAATTAGGTTATAGAGTACTATATAAAATATTGTTTGATATGAAGGTATGTACAAGGGTTCAACTTTGCATAGTCACAAAATTCACACACGCAATATTGGCTTGAAGTATTTTTTGCATGTTGCTTATCGTGTGAATATAAAAACAAAATAAAACGATATAAATGAAATTATGGTTGTTAATAAATTAAAAGAATATATGGAAATTGGTTCATTATTATTTGTTTTATTTTTATGTTGACGGAGAGGTCTGTAAACTAATGTGTGAGACGGGTATGATAAAGATTTACAAGCTTTTACAAATAAAAGCTGCGCATTAGTATATGTAATTGTATAACGGTGATTTGGGTGAAGTGCGACATTCTCTTTTTATATACGTATATATAAATATTAGTGGATCGACATTGCAGTGCAATATATAGACCTTAATAGCCCATATATATATTTTTTGATAAGTATTTATGCATACAAATAATAAAAGTACATTATTCACTTATAGATACAATATATTTATAAGGTTTACAATATTTAACGTTTCTTAATTGTTAATTGATGGTAATAAATACTGTAAAAACACACACGTCAGCGTAAAAAAAGAAAAAAATAAAAATTACATTATAAATTGACGAAAAACTTTTTTTTACGCAACAGCGTAAAGAAAAGACGTACGAAAGTATAAAAAATTTACAATAGCAGTAATAAGATTGTATGGTCGGATTAGCCACAAACTTTCTTCTTTCACTATATATATTTATATCTTCAAATACATTATACATTATGTGTATGATGAAGATCTTTAATTTTCTTTACTTTTTATCGGCAACAAGAGTTTATAAACGCTATTTCGCATAGCTGATTCTATATAATAGGTATATAGCTTGCCTCTATCGTTAAATCTTTCAAGTGCATTAATTAAATATTTTTTGTTTTCGATTATATTTAGTTAAAGAGAAAAATTTATTATGTTTATTATTTTTATGTTGTTTTGCCGATGACATTGTGGTTGGAATTTGGCAAAACACACAATTTGCTATTGTTAATTCGTTGAATTTGTTGAGCAAACGGATTGTGATCCATATTATCGCGATCCATTTTCCGGATTCACTTTAATGGTAACCCTATTGGATATTGCAGCGGCTAATTTTTCAACGTTGCTTTGTAGAAGTGAAACGGGTCTCGTATGTTCTGGGCTTGATGGTATTTTTCCGGGTGATTGTGGTGCCGTTACATTATCCTGAAAGAAGCAAATAATTCATATGTAAAATTGACTCCAGTTTACAAAGTAGTGGTGAGTGAAATGATTCAGCGGGTCAGAATGATAATTTTATGGATGCCTAGCCATCATTGGCTGGGGAATTGACAATACAGTAATTTTTGCGCTGAACTTCTACCTTTAAAAACAATTCTAAATATTGGGGAAGGCGAGAGGGGATTTCAAGCATCAGTAATTTTGGACCGAGTCATGATTGGTAAGTGAAGTCAACTGGAACAATGATCACTGGGTATATAAGGACGTGGTTTTCGGGAGGAGATCACATTCTGCAACTTCTCTGACTAGAAGCAACATGGAAGCATTTGGAAAATTAATGAGCACTATTGGTGCATCAACAAATCCAACATCTGATTTTGTTGCTATTCTACCAGTTGAAATAGCTCAAATGATTTATAGGCAATTGGATGCGCGTTCATTATTAAACGTCGCCAGAGTCTCACGAAGGTGGCGAAATGTTTGCCGTGGCGATTCTCGATTAAGAAGAACTGCCAGGCATCACCTTCAAAGAGAAAAGCTGCGTTTATATGATGTGGCACCGTCTCAAAGTCAATCTGAACAATCAGACCCGTTGAATGTCCCC
>CAJUYH010008419.1:0-15518 GCA_910591685.1 Galerucella tenella
AAAAATGGACCATATAATGCCTGAAGTGAGAAAAATAAAGCAATAACCATCCACTTCATATATTTCATTGAATGAAAAAAGTATACAATGAATGAAACGTTTTTTTACATATTTCAATAACAAACATGGAGAAAAATAGATGTTAGGAATTCAACAATAATGCTGGCAAGTTCAAAGCTGTATGGAAGAATAACTACTTCTGTCACTTTTATTTAATGGAACATGTTTCTTATAAAGAGGAAGCTTGCCGGGTGCACCTCACATTACAGTATTTCACAATACATATTCTCGACATTGTCTTTTAAAATAAAAGTCCCACTATAAACAATAAAAAACCAACTACGAATACTCAACACACACAGAAATAAGCGACAGAGTTTTTAAGAACGAAAACTGGACAAACTCACGATACACATCGTGAAACGTTGGTCTGCAGTTGTCAGGTTGGGATCATAGATAACACGTTAGGATGTCAGCGCTGATATATGTGAAAGGATCTGCAACTACCACTAACGTCGTTACAGTTCTCACTAAATTAGAAATCTTAGTTATGACGGGACTCCCTATGTGGCAGCACCCTCGCGCCTTCAGAAATCCCCTACCCAAAGGGTCTATTCACTAACAGCGAGAGCTCTTACGAGAGTACTCACACACTTAATAAAGAGCGCATGCGAGCTCTCTCGAAACTGCAAATTATGATATAGCCCGCATGCGTACTTTATAAGTGTGTACTGTCGTAGGAGCTCTCACTGTTAGTGAATAGACCCACTGAAGTCAGCCAGAGCCTTTGACTTCTCAACTCTCTCTTAGAAGCTGACGGGCTCCGTGCTGGTTTATTGCCTCTATCTGTAGTATCTCTATAAAGTGGAACCCACAATCTCGAATTGAGTTCACTTACATGTGAAGTTCGGAGACATTCATTTTATGTTATACTTAACCTCAAAATTATAATTAATGACATGTTAAGAATTGTTTTCAAAATATAACAACTGAACTGTCAAAAGCTCAACTATGTATGACGTAACGGCAAAGAATGGTTGAACAAAGTCTAGCTATTTTCTAGCTCATCTAAAAACTATCCTGCTGAGAAAAAGGATAACAGAAAAGCCACCTATTCCCATTTTAAATAAACACAATTCCTTGAACAATTTAATCCTGATATATTGATTTGCTGTCATAACCAGACGGAGAAATTAAATCCTTAGTATTCAAAGAGCAATAGATATGACCACCAATCAAAATAAAAATATATCAGCACTATTACTACTGTCGGGAACAAGAATCGGTGCACGGATGCGCGGATGCGCATTTCAGAATACAAGTATAATATCGAGTGCTTGTATGTGTACCTAGAGAAAAATCTAAATTCGAGTAAGGGCCCGATAAGCAGCAGCTGCGGCTTCAAGACCGAATCGAAAATTTACATGTATCCAATAATGTTGGATCACATGTCACTGGCACTCTTCTTAGGTTTTATAAACAGATGGTGGAAGGATAATTTTTCATTATACTTCTTACCCCCACTTTAAATTTTTTATACTGAAATATTTTCATTTCAATCCATTACCCACAATTTTCAATAGGGATTGGATCTCTAGAGTATTAAATTGGAATATATTTTGGGTTATTCAAAATAATTGTAAATTTATTGTCGGTATTTCAGGATTATTTTTTAAAAATGTATATTTCCCTTCAATCCAAGACAAAATACCTACTACTTACAAATACTTTTGTTTTGGTTTTGGTGTGTCCTCTCTAGAGTAATAGAAACTTTAGTAGTCCGTATATATTATGTGGAAAGAATGAGTAACTAAATCATCAATGTTAATATAACAAGACCTTGTTGAATAGTGTCATCCGCAAAACTGATAATTTTTGAGTGGGTATTCAATAGGAATAGATTATTGAGGTAAATATTGAATAATATTGGTCCAAGGATCGTTCCTTGGGGTACACCACATGAAATTATTTCTTCCTCACTCACACTATCATCAATTTTCACTCTTTATCGCCTATTTAGAAGATAGCTACTGAAAAGTTGATGTGGTATGCCTCTTATCCCCATATCTTCTAGAATTTTGAATAATATAGAGTGGTTCACTGTATCAAAGGCTTTTCTCAAGTCTATGAAGACACCAATTGATGGCTTAGACTCATCTAAACATTGATATATATTTTGTGTAAATATTTTAATCGGGTCTTGAGTAGACATGTTATCTCTAAATCCATACGGAAAATTGCGCCAACTGCGGTTATAATTAATTGAAGTAATAGAATAGTTACCTTACCAGTCCCCAGAGGCATATAACTAAATAATATAAGATAACAATTTCACTAATACACTATCACTACTAATTAACATAGCGGTAAAAAGAGATTGACGTCCTTTGTTTGGACGGAGCATAGAACGACCCACACATGATGTTAAATGGATTTAAACAATAGATAAACAATTTGCATATTCCTCGATGGTCGAGTAGTAAGCAAACCAGACTCTCGCGCGGTAGACCCGGGTTCGATTCCCCGTGGAGAAGTTTTTTTTTAATTGTTAATTTTATTTTTAAATAATTATTCTGCTTGATATTGATAACGACAACAGGTAGACGTTTGAAATATTTAGCAGGATATTCATCATTATAGATAATGGTACGGTACCCTTCATGAGGGAGTCCGACTGGCAACATCTACTTATAACAGCATATCGTATATTTAAAAAGGGAAACCGTAGCATTATACAAATTGGACATTCAAGAACTGTACGTTTACCACAAAAAAATTAGTGGAAACATAAAATTGAATTGTAACATTTTTAATTTGAAGTTATATTACAGTTTATAGAAATTTTTATTTTCTAGATTTTCTTGAGTGGGTCGTAGAAAAAATATGCTGTTCGACTCGTGTGGATTGTCCATATCACACTTGAACGCCTACGCCTACGGCGTCGTGCTCAAACTTCGTCCTCGTGCGATATGGCCATCATATCCACACTAGTTGCACAAACTACTATTTCTATCAAAATATGCCCTTTTACATTCAAAAGCATGATGCCTAATGTCAAATAGATTTATCCATCCATTTTAAAGTTATCGAATTCAAACATTCAAGTTTTCAAAACTTCAACACCCTGTATTTCTAAAAGTAAATGTGCTAGACCCCTCAATCCTCATATCATTTTGTCCAATTTTACGAGAGGAATCTACATGCAAACGTTGTAATCACCCTTAACGTTCAAGATGCTCACACCATTTTTAAAATAAATTCCGAACAAGATAATTTGAACTCCTTCGAAATAAACGAGATGTCACAAGTGACATTTATACTTCTCGATCAGTTCAAAATAGATTTTGCATTTTGGTGAAATTGTTTCTGCCATTTATTACTTTGCGACGTCTGATAGAGAGGAACATCCTGGGTGGGACGGGCTCATCGAGGTTGTGTGTGTACGGTGAGTAAATCACTACCGACGTGTTAAACTTAGAAACCAGTAAACACAACCTACCGTCCTGACAACCGATGCTGTAAATAAACAAAAAAGATCAATCGCGCGAAAAAAATTATGGAAATAATAGTAAAAATTTATCCGAACAAATTCAAGTAGATCACCAGCACTGCGAATACCAGCTTTGCATAGAATTTTAATGTAGCATCGGTGGTTCAGTGGTAGAATGCTCGCCTTCCACGCGGGCGGCCCGGGTTCGATTTCCGGTCGAAGCATATGAATCGCTGCACGCACGCAAGTAAGGCACATAACGAAGCAACGTAGCATAACGTAATGGTCAGATCTTTTGCGTCGCGACCCCCGGTCGCTCAAACCTAACCTGACGTAAAGAACAGCTCCAAAAAACCACCCAGATAGCACAAGACGTCTTGAAAACGTTTTTTTTTTCAATGGGAGATCACTGACACAACCTAGTAACTATTTCATTTGTCATTATTTTTATTATTTGTTGGTAAATCGGACCAAAAATAACAAGAAGGATTGATGAATACACCACAAAGAGCATACATAAGATATTATTTCATCTACTTGAAGTTGAATAACTTTCAATAACTGAAAAAAGTAGCATTGCCATTAGTGTTATCGTTGTTGGGTATAACTTTTTTCCCACATCGCATAAAAGTTGAGTAGTTCCTCTGGAGTAAGATGGAATGGGCGAAGTGAAAATAAACCTACATAAAAGTACGCATTATTTTATGTTCGTTAATTGATGTTTTTCCAATTATACAGAGAAAAACACACTATAAACATGTGTAAAGTAAACACAAAAAAAAATCCATGAAAAATATACTAAACGTTCTCTTACATAGGTACCCACAACTAAAGCAAATTGTTATTGAATAATTCCACACTAAGTGGAAACTCTTCACCTCAAATTATTTCCAGCAACCACTAATGACCTAGGGGTATATTACGGAGGGTAAAAAGCAGCAGCTAGTCGACTTTTTGAACCTCTCTCACGCCCTAGGAAACGCAGGCTGAATATCAAACTGATAACTTCGAGTGCCTCACCTGCCGCAATGCATCAGAAAGGCGTTCGAGGCTATTGTTATTTCTTATGTTTTTTCTTCTCTTTGTCAGATTATCATTAATTACTTACTATTATAATCAAATTTCGCAGCTTTTATAAAGTAGCATAATATTTTTCAGGGTATTGTTTATGTTATTGACGAGATAAACGTCCATCATGATTAACTTGAGCGTTCGTCTTATTTATTGCATGAATATGTGAAGAGTTGAAGGCAATAGGGAGAGCTACAATAACCTTGAATTGATGAATCTCTATTCTCTACAAAATGGAGTAATATTAAGCAATCCAGCGATCTGTCAAATAAAATGCAATATGGGACCTAGGGCAAACAAAATAGTTTGTCCACGACATATATATCATATATCAACTGTCGTGAATTATGGTTCATAATACACTGTAGTGTATTATGTTCATAATACACTGTATGGTACATGGGGGGGTACATGGTACATGGGGGTACAATATGGAATAAACAATTAAATCTGTGTATTTTGTTCAGGAAATTTGTTTCTGACATACCTATATCGTATCTATAAAATATTGCAATTTTTAGTATTGATACTTTTCATAACGATATTTTCTAATATTAAGTATTTTGAAACAATACATTTATAACGGTACGTTGTATTGATACTTTCTACAGTATCGCTCATCTCTATATATGTCAAATTATTTGAAGTAGCTGCCACAACATTTTGAGGTTAGTAATATGCCAAATCGCTACTGACTTTTATTAATCAATAAATAAATTAAGTGTCGTGGACAAAGTATAGTATTCTACTCGCAATTTATGGCCATAATTCATTTGGGTGACTTGCGCCCCTCGCCTGCGGCTCGTGACGCAAACGTCACCTATCGTGAATTGTGGCTATCATAAATTGCTCGTTTAATAATATACTATTATTATTGAACAAGCATTATTCACCTAGTATGACGTCACCCGAGTGAATAATGGCCATGAATTGCGAGTTGAATACTATACTTTGTCCACGACCCTTATTAAATCAACGTTAAGTAAATAGTGCTATATTTTGTATTATTGACAATTCTAACGTCATTATTAATAAATTTCTGGAGTAGTGCTCATAGTACTCTCGCACTCCCGGCTGATAATTTTTATGTTTAGGGGCTGTTCGGTCATTACAATTGGTCTGACTGACGAAATTTAACTTAGTAATATTTGCCTTCATAAATATTTGAAAGTCAGACATGTGAAAATAAATGAAGTTATCTATTTTTTGAGGAGCTCTAAAGCGTCTGACAAAAGTTTTGGTCCATGGAAAGTGTCTGACACTCATGATACTACTTTAGAATATTATTTTACGAAACATACATGAAAATCAGACATATAAATCTAATTTTTAGTTACCTTCCTCACCTGATACCTGCCCAGGTGCCCTTAGGATAGCTCCACAAACACACAAGTATTCAAAGCACACGAGATGCTAATGAGATCCTAACATTTCAACTATTTGAAAATAAGTTGTCTCATCGCTCTGTGATCTTGGACTAGTACTTATTTTGATTTGAAGTATAAATGATAAAATTGCCCTACACTATAAATCGAATCGTTTCAGATTACCGGATGAAATTCCTCCTTCTCCGATATAAGCAGAGATGACTCTTGCACCATTCCCAGGATTATTTTGTTCGTATTAATCTTCAACCATTAGATCAATCAATCCAGTTAAGTTACCTTGTATAATTTCCATACTACCTGATTATACATAGAGTAGCTCTGCCGATCGAAAATATCACAATACCTCAATTTCCTTAGTAACCACATCGATATCAATATACCACCATTATACAACAATACACAAGCTAACAATACCGTCAAATTTTGACATTTATCAAAAATGAGTCGATTTGGATTGTGATTTCCATTGTACGAATTTATATCTAAATAAATAAATTGTTCACATTCACTCAATAAATAATCGTAACAAATACAATACGTTCTTCAAAATAAATACGGTTGTACATCTAAAACTTCCTGCATAATTACAAATTATAAATTACAAATTACAAAGTGATCCTCTCGCTCCGCGGTCGAAATATTTAGACTGTCAAACTGACACTTTGTAATTATGCAACAAGTTATCATAAAATACTTTAACCTAGAATGTTTTATGTTACGATGCGGCCAAACTGCAGAGGGCACTGATCATCAAGTCAAGATGTCAAAATGGAAGGAAAAATAAACAAACCACGTGATAGATATTTACGTAATTAGTTATGAAAAAAGCAATATTGTTCAACAAGCGTAATATTCGCCAAAACGAGCGCTAGCGAGTTCTGCAAATTACGCGTGTTGAACAATGTCGCTCTCTTCATAGCGTGTTTAAGTACAACGCTTTATCTAATTCCGCGCTTTCATAATATTCAATAAAATCTTCAATTACAATGATAATATTGAAGTGGAATCAAATGGTGTTAGAAGTATTGTTACTATGATGTATTCACCCAGAAAATTGATTTGGTTTGAATAACTGTATCCTTAATAATGTTGTTTTCAATGTTTATAAATCTCAAAATACTATTGAATTAAAATAATGGGTTAATTGTACAGTTTAAATAATGAAATAATTGTCAGTTTTGACAGTACCTACCTAATTGATAAATTATCCTTTGAAACTAATCCTTATATCTCTATGTTGAAACGTAAACAGTTACGTAAAATTTTTACATAACTACTTTTCATAACTGATATTTGAAGGTTATGAAAAATGTGACGTTATCTAACGTCAAGGAGTGACGTAAAGTGTCACATTTGATAGCGGAATTAGATAAAAAACTTTGTTGTGTTCCGTATTGCTGAGACAAAAAAAGTGCTCAACATCGGTTCCCAAAACGTGAACCTGAAGTATTTGACTCCTGGCTGAGGAATATTATTAATGTGAAGTTACACTGCATGCCTTCCAAAACGAATATACCAAAATTACACTTTAGTGATGACTGTAAAGTACCAGGAAAAAGAGGCTGAAAAGAAAGGCTGTTCTCACATTATTCATTTTAGGTAATTACCTAAATTTAATATTAGGTGCAAGTCTATAGGTTAATTAATAATTAGGATTCTCCTTTTATGATGTAAAAAAGTTACCTAATACTATTTCAAGAGTGGATGATATAAAATTCCCAAAATTTATGAATACTAACAAGGATTCAACATTTGTTGATCCAATAATGAAAGTAGCCATATCAAATTTTGTTCTAAAAACGCTTTCAAAGGAGAAGACACATACAAATGAGTATAGGTACTTTATACGTAATCCTCCTTGTTGAATTATTCAGAACTAGATGTCAGACCACATGGATAGAAAAATAATACAATATACTCATATTTTAGAAATGAAAATAGCAAAATATATTGAAATAATCTAGTTAGGTAGTATGTTGTGTGTTATGTCTAGGTATGTGTGTTAAAAATGTTGTTATTATCATTAAATGAATATTCAATTCCCCAAAGTATTTTCAATTGAAGTATTCGTCGTTCACCATATACTTTTTCCGAGACACAAAAATTATATATTGCAAACTTCACCTTCTGCAAAAATGTTTCATTATGTTGCTTTAACTCTTACTTTACTGCACAAGTTTTTTAGAAATAAATTGACTTTTTACCAAAAAAACAGAAAATGCAGCTTTTATGGAAACATATAAATTATAACTGATATTATTATAGTATTTTACCAAATCTTGCACCAACAAGAGCCAAATATTCTCTCATGTTCAGCTCTGATGCAAGATTTGGCGGAAAATTATCAGTTATAATTTATATATTTTTATAAGCAGCTGAATATTTTATGTGCTTTGGGTAAACAGTCGACTTATTTTTCAAAAAAATAAAATTCTCCATTAATTTTATATTTAAAATTCCCGCTGAATTTTATAGTTCCTGCGGCCAAACTTCAGATGGCAGTTAAAACAGTAGTCACTGCTGACAACATGGGAGTTACAATTCTAGGTTGGAGTATTTTATGCAAGCTATCGATGTATAACCTGATTATTTTGAGGTACTTATAGTATTACTACTAATTAAATTGAATCACAGTTGTTTCCAGCAGTATAATTACAGGATCTTGCGATAATAATCAAATTGCCAAATGGTCGATTCGAATTATATATTCGTCGAATGTTTTCTATTTTGTTTACTGTGCAATTTTGATTTGATTGAATCGAAAATGAATTTCAGTCAACGGCAAAATATTACCTCCCTTAGTAATGTCAACTCATTGCGAAACTATATTGGCTTCTGTAATCGAATGAATGAGATTCTACTCCATATATCATTCCAAATAATGTAAGACAAGCATCAACATCTTCGCTGACAAACACCAATATTACAATTCATGAAAACGTATCCAAAAAAGATACACCAGGCATAACAATACAAAATTGTTCAAATTTCACAATCAATTATGTATTAAAATGATTTTTCTATTTATTTTAAGTTCTTTATGTTCAATGTTTAAATAAAATAACCATATAAATTACTGTATTTCTTTCAATAATAAATGTGGTTGTAGAAAAAATATTGTGTACAACTTGTACGCAAATCACTTTTCCCACGAGCGCAGAAGTTTGTGGCACGAGCCGTAAGGCGAGTGCCGCACTAGTTGTACAAACTACTATTTCGCAACATTTGATAACAAATCTAAAATATAAAAAGTAAAGTTTCGTTGCCCCATAACGCATCCAGAACTACTGCAAAATATTGCATTAAAAAGTTACAATTGCAATTGCAACCAAAGTATTTGTCCAATGTTATCTGCTTTTCGCGTACCTATGTATGGACTTAATTTCATCTGACTGATTTGGAAGAACTACTAGATATATATTGGAGCAATGTCAATGTAGTTTCTCCCATAGTAGTTTCAAGCAATTCATCCATTCAAGCAAAGCAAGGAAAAATACATACATACATAGATTGAAGATTCTTCTAATTGATTAAAACAAAACAGTACTGAAAAAGCGAATTGAAATGACGATAAACAAAACTGCTCTGAGTAGCTGAAGTAACTTAAAGATAACGAATTTGCTTAAATTCTGTTTTACCCAAAGTGGTCTTCATCAATCCTCAGGGGTCAACAACGATCTGCAGAAAGTCTATGGACAAAAAATGAGGATATACGAGTTCTTCACACTAGAGAGGGATTTAGATCTTGTGTGTGGCTATCGAAAAATATTAAAACTCCATAAATTGAATTGATATCAGGTGAGTTAAACCCCAAAACCGAAAAACATGCCAATTGGTCGGCAACATGAAACAGTTTGGATATATCTTATTCAAATATTGTCAGCGATTGGAAATAATACCGTAAAATCACCTTACAGGTCTAAAAGGATGATGGTGACTGATCTACCAAAATAACGATCAAGACATCCAGATGGGTCAATTTATAATAGAATATACCGAGGCATGAAATTTTTGAGAAAATTTATCAACTTTCTTTTTTTTTCAACATTAGACTGAACCCATTAACCGCCATTTGACTTATGATATTTAAGTATCGAATTCAATTTAATCCAGTTCATTTGCATGTGTACTTTACAAAATCCTCATTTTGCAAGATTTGTCAAATTAAAATTATTTCAAATTAAATGTGGGTGTTGTATGTACTTTTCATTATGAATGTACGGGATTTTTGTGTGAAAGTTCTAAAGTTTGGGCAGATAGGAAATTCTATATTAGCAGACAATATTAATCCTCAAATTAAAAAGCATTTAAGGAGAATCTGGTTACACTCACCCCGTATGATACACTATTCTTCTCAAACTTGAGTGTTATATTTACCTCGAGTTGGCTTTTCGATAATAATACAAGTGTGTTGATGATTATCGAAATACAAATTTCTTCGATTTTGAGAAACAAATTGTTGTTTGGAAACAGCACGAGCGCGTAAGCGCGAGTGTGGTTTCCTAAAACAACAATTTGTTTCGAAAAAGAGAAGAAATTTTCGATAATCATTAATTACACGAGTTGTATTTGTCAAGATTATTTCTTGATACAATGATTCTGACGTTTCTTTAATAATTTGACATTTTCTGTCAGTCGCTAGATTTTAATATCGAATGAAACAACTAATGACAACGCGAAACACACAAAACCGAAATACAAAATCGAAAACATGGTGTTTTCAGATATCAATCCTCATATTTAAACCAATCGAAGGCGCGTATTTTGTATTGAGTGAAATAATCAGTAGTAATACCCCTAGGGTCTTGATAATACCGAGATAATTTTGTCATAGAGAATGCTGAAAGCGTGTTGCTTGATAATAGCCCAAAGGCCGCAGGCCGAGGGCTATTATCTTTGAGCAACACGCTTGAAGGATTCTCTACGACAAAATTTTGAGTATTTATCAAGACCCGATGAGTATTCGATAAGATAATTTTTTACTTTGTAGATATCAAAAAATTGATTGTCAATCTGACGCTTAATACTTTTCAATACAAACTTCATTAGTTTTAATCAAAAATTATTCATTTTTATTTAAAACTACAGTTGTGAAAAGTACAATTATTGGTTAATTAATTGAATCGTTAGATGCAATACCAAATCTTTCCGACATTTTTAATCCAGTTGTCAGTTTGACGATCAATTAATTTTTAATAAAACATAAACACCAAACTGAAAACACCACATGTAGGGTATTATCGCTGTAATACAGCGGTGATTGGATGAAATTTGACACATGACTTGAAATTAACTAATTTGATTGGTTACTATATCCAGTAAAAAAATATCAATGAAATAACTACAGTTATTCGTGATTGAGGTGAACAGGTTGTGGCAGTCATCTAGTCCATAATGGCTGAGGCGATAACCAACAATTGAAACTAATTGACTCTTGGAATATTAAGTACAACTGGTTGAGGCAAAAAATACAGTTTTCCATTGATTTGGATGTATTGGATGTTAGATTACTGGACTAACTTCCCATCAACTTTTCTGTTTTCGAGAAAGATGTTTTAACTAAATATCTGCACAGAGCGGATGTCAATATTGTGTCTAGGTATTCTTATATAACTCTATATGGTATTTTTTTTTCATTTTTTTGAAGCACCCACTCCGTATTCACAAGAAAAGTTACCATTCCAAGTCAACCGTACCCTGACCCAACTAACAACTCACTAGCTTTGTGCGGAAGTGCTAAAGTTCCGGCACACAGGAAATTCCATATCAACAGACAAAGCATTTAAGTAAAATCTAGTGCCACTCACCATGTTTAATACATCATTCTTTTTAAATTTGAGTGTTACATTTACCTCGAGTTGTATTTTCAATTAAACGGCTACAGTTATTTGTGAAAGAGGTAAACAGGTTATGGCAGCCATCTTGCTTATAGTGGCTGAGGCTGTAACCAGCAATTAGAAGTAATTGACTCTTGCGATATTAAGTACAACTGATTGAGGCAAGTAAGACAGTTTCTCATTAATTTGAATGTATTAGATCACTGGACTAACTTTCCATCAATAAACTTTTCTAGTTTAGGAAAGATGTTCTAGCTAAATATTTGCACAAAGGGGATGTCAATCTTGTGTCTAGGTTTTCTCATATGGTATTTTTTTTTATTTTTATGAAGCACTCAGTCCGTATTTACAAAACAAGTAACCATTCCAAGTCAACAGTAGGTACCCTGACTAAACTATGTTTTGCTGATGATTATAAAATTTTCGTAATCCATTATTTCTAATTCAACGGTATTCAAATGACAATTGGGAAGTGAATTTTAACAGCCTCCGTCTGTTAAGATTTTTTTTTCAATGACTGGAGACCGTTGAGAAATCAATATTAAAATATTGCTGAGTGGTATTGTTATGCTATTCCCTCGGCTATTCCATGACAACACGATTTTGGGGTTTTTCTGTAGAATTACAAGTGTTGATTTAGTGCCGAAAATAACTCAAGATTGATAGAAAATAATATATAAAACATTTGAAGTGCCGTGAAAGCAAAAATGTACAAAATACTTAAACAAGTGATTCCTTTACGGACAGAGACTCTTAACACTAACTTTTCAATTGCCATTCAACTAACGTTGAATTGAAATAACAGTGTAGGATTACTGATTGATATTATTCTGCATATCCAACCATTTCAACATTTAAAATAATCAACTGAAAGGAATAAGTTCATATTTGAGATAATTGAACGGGTGGTCGGCGTCGAAGTTAATTGGTGTAAGCATTTCTTTAGAGCCAACAATTCACCACATTTCCAAGCAAACAATGCTTTATCATCCCCACCCTATACCCCAAAAACGTGTTGCCGAACGAGCTTTTACCATTCTCCTATTCTCTCAACATTCTCTTGGTGATTCATGGAGTGGAATCCGGAATTTCAGCAGTTAATAATGCTCTACATTATTTCTTGATTCCCTTTTAGCAGGTAAATCTGCTTATCAAAACACACCCTTGCATTTATCTTTCTACTCCAGTTTTAGGCCAGATAATGACAAGATTCATGATTATTCAAATTTACGTAGGTACAGAACGGAAATATGCCGGAATGTGAATGACGTTAGCATTATTTTGAAACTGATTAGAATCTTTAATTCTGTAGCTGAAACTTTTATTAAGTTCATCGCGAGTTTCGGGACATAATTATTATTTTAAATTTTTTTTCTCAAAACTGGATAAAATAGAAAATATCAACCTGAGTTCATATGGTGAATCCCGTGTGGCCATTGTCAGGAAGTGCGACAAACATTTATTCTGCAACCAGGACTTCTCCAGGGCTCCCCACTGACCCATTTGTTCTATAATCTATATGTGCCGTTACAACTATAATTTAGCACCAGAACATTTGAATTTGTTAACTTACATATTGTAGTATGTAGATGAGATCGCTTCGATCAGTCATAGTATTCTCAAAATAACAATAAATGAACAACAAAAACTCATAACAGAATAGTGAAATGGTTTAACGGATGCACTCGATGCAGTACCTTCAATTTGTTTGAAAACAATAAAAAAGAAGAATGAAATCTGTTAATATGAAAAATAAAAGATTGGGAGAATATACGTATTCTCTTTGAACTCCAATTTTTCTGAAATCAGGCTTTGTGAATTGGTCAGACTTTTTAGATGTAATGATAATACATATATAAAGAGAATTACAGGAGGATAAAGATCAATTTTGATCAGTGGGGAGGTTTAGGGACAGCTCTCACTTATTTTGATAATTTTTCTCGGAAATGCAAAGTTTTCCCGTTATTTGACTTTACAATATACGAAAAAAACCATTAACATGCCGTAGACCAGTTCCTATGGGTCTTAGAAAAGTGATGGGAAAAAAACCCTTTGAAAACGTCGATTTTTACGGAATAAATAACATTATTTTCTTACCTTACCCTAATTTGGATACAACCCGTATTATAAGTAATAAAAATAATAATGATGAAATACCCCAGAACTAAGAGGACAGGAAAACTGTATTTTTCTTTCGACTGTCTGGTAGCAACCTTAGGCTACGGCTAGCTTACAGTGAAGACGGGTGTGGTTCACTATAAAAGTTGAATCAATATCTGAAGTTCTTCTTACTTAGGGCGCCATCTGATTTTCCCCAAGCCTCAACTTGATGTGCACTTTTCCCTGAAAAATCAGAAAAATAGGGGAAAAGAGATAGACCTTCCTTAAAAGAAAATACCATAATTGAATGTATGGCTAAAGTAAGTATTACAAGAAAAATTGATATTTTGTTACCCACAAATTCTACTATTATACTGGTATGAGAAGAGTCTTTACAAGACTGAATAATCTTTTTTACAATAAAAACCATATTAACAAATAAATATATAATATAAAAGCTCGATCTAGATACATTGGAATAGCTCCACCCCACATAAAACCAAATTCAAATAAAATCCGGAATGTTACCGGAAGTTTTCCTATGAAAAAAAAGGAAAATCCTGGTACCAATTCACTAAAATACATAGGTCAAATAATTTTTATGAAAGAAATAGGTTTACAAAATCTTGGCCAAGACGCTTACCTTTTTTTAACTTATAATTAAAACATGAACTAAAACAAAAGTTAAAGTATTCTTAGACATAAAAAAATAGTCAAAATTGAACACGTTTTCTTTTAATAATACAAATAAAATTAAACCTACTCCCAGTTTACTACAGGTAGGTATACGGCCAACCCAAGTAACAATGAAAGCTGATTTATTGGGCCTGTTCAGACAATAAGCTGATTAGTAGTTGATTGATAGTGTTGAAGACTGATTAAGCTACTAACTCGAATAATGAGCTGAATAAGCGCCGAATCAGACAATATAGATGCCATTATACAGCAGCATCCATAAAGCTGAGCTACAAACTGAATAAGTGCCTCTTCAGCCAACTTAGTAGATATTGTTCAGCAATATGCTTAGTTAGCTGAACTTGGGTTAAACAAGCATTAGTTCAGCTTACTTAATCCGGTGTTGTTCAGCTATTTATTACTAGCTGAATGCAGGCTGAAAAAGCGTTTTCCTGCTCATCAAATATTCCATTGTTCAGCTATTTAAAAATGGCTGAACATGAGCTAGTTGGGCGCTTTTACAGAAATCTAAATAGCTGTAGCTCAGCTATTCATAGTCAGCATAGTACGTAGTACAACGTCTGACTAAGGGATGAAAAAGCTATTATACAGTCATGACTGGCAGCCATAATGTCCAGTAATAGCTGTTTGAATTCTTTCGGGTGAATAAGAGCTTAACAATGGTTTATTCAACCTAAGTTTGATACCGACATTCAGCTTTAGACTGAGCAATAAACCGCTTAAGCACCTTTTCAATCAATAATCAGCATTAATTGTTACTTGGGAAGGACACGTCAAGCGGCGGGCAAAGTGGTCCAGTCAAAAAAAGGAAAATTCCTCTCCAGTGGAAACGATGACGTCTCGTAAATGAAAGGATAAAAACTCCCCGGAAAGGACTTCAGAAGAGCCCCCCAGCAACGGAAAAAAATGGCCACCGGCAGGAATGTAACTCAGCAA
>CAJUYH010008420.1:0-15517 GCA_910591685.1 Galerucella tenella
ATCACTCCAAATTGCCTACCCCCCTCCCTAAAAGTTGTAGAGCATCAACAAGAGAGTTCAAAAACCACAAAAATTTTAAAATTGGCCTAATTTTTGAAATTTTAGAACCTGTTTTTTTAAAATTGGCGTTTCTCGAAAGTAGCTCCCACCTGGTTTTATGCTCTTTCCTGGGGCTTATTCAACCCTATAACCCACAATCGTCTTTGATACCATTCCGTATCGACCTAGGGACGTAATAAGGATTTACCTATGTATGTAGAATTATTGAAGATATATGTATTTAAATCTACCGTATCCATATTATCAGGATATTTCATCAGTCAGGATTTATTATCCTTTAGTAAAAAATATCTGTAGGTATAGGCCAGTGCAAATAGCGTAAAAAAATGGGTCAACTAAGAAATAATCCCGTTGTTCCAATTTTTAATGTTTTTTGAATTGGTTCCCTAATGTAAAATCTTTTATTCTAACAAACTCTTTACTGAGGAAGGCCTAAGGAAAGGCACCAAGTCTTCCTTGTATTCAGCGTTTACACCTCAAGAAGATGTCGAGCTTGGCAGCAGGGTAACCGCAGTTATCGACGGGGGGTACTTGCTGCACAAAGTGGTTTGGCCAAAGTCTCCAACAGCCACATTCGGCACGTTGTGTAGGAACTACGTCGATTATATTTTGAGACACTTCGGAAGTAATACTACCGTAATTTTTGATGGGTACCCCACTGATGTCATGTACCAGAGTACTAAGGCAGCCGAGCGGTGTCGTCGGGCTCTTCTGCAGCAGTCAACAAAATTCGCCTTCAACGCTTCCACCGTTGTCACCACGGCTCAAGAGAAATTCTTATCCAATGATTTCAATAAGAAGAACCTCATTTCCATTGAGGTTCACCAAGCTATTGAAGACGCCGACGTCATGATCGTCACCACGGCCATCGCGAAAGCTCTGAACTCCGATGCTGTGGTTATCACAGCCGAAGATATCGACGTGCTCGTTCTTCTCACAGCCCTAGGGTCTTCGGTTAAAAATATGTGGTTCCAGAAGAGTGGAAAAGGGAACGCCCCCAGCGTATTGTACTCCTCTGCATCGTGTAAATTCCAGCCCATGGAAATCCTTGTTCTACACGCTGCAAGCGGGTGCGATACAACCTCTACACCCTATGGGTTGGGTAAGAAAAAGTTTTGCCGCATTTACGAGAAGGATGCCTCCCTTAAGCCAATCGTGGCAACTTTTACCAAACCGGATGTCACTGCCTCGGAAATTTGTGATGCTGGTGAAAAACTTCTTGTAGCAATTTATGGAGGAGACTCCAGAGAAAAACTGGATGACCTGCGCTACAAAATGTTCACGAAGTCGGTGGCGAAAACCAAATTTCAGCTTGCCAGGCTTCCACCGACAAGTGATGCTACTAGGTATCACTCCTATCGAACGTACCAGCAGGTACAAACTTGGCTAGGGAACCAAAAGATCCCTTCAGTCTGGGGGTGGTCCGTAACCAAGCGAGGACTGATACCTACTACCACCACGAAGAACGCAGCCCCGGATCACCTCCTAAAAATACTTGCCTGCAAGTGTGCCACAGGCTGCATCACCGCGACATGCAGTTGCAAGAAGGCAGGCCTGCGGTGCTCGGTGGTCTGCAAACATTGCTCCGGCCACGCCTGCGAGAACTCGCCCGAGCCTGACCTAAATGAGGACGATGACGAGGAGGACGTTGATGAGGAGGACCTTCTGGAAGAACTCATTGCTCAGGAGGAGCACGAACTCGAGGACTATGACACCGAACCGTAGTCGAAAAGATCTCGCTATCAATGTAAGTAACTTTTTTCATTATTATTTATTAGCATCATAAAGCTTTCACATCATACATTTAATTTTTGCCTTTCTTCCCACAGATAAGACTTATGTACGAGACTTCGCCTCAGCGAACACTGAACAAGAAGAAATGTATTTACACATTATGCATTAGTTTTTCATGTATTTTCATTTTTGTACTTTTCATTTTAATTACTAATATAATCTTTTTGAGCGAAATGAAGTGTTTTGAAGTTATTACATTTTTTACCATTTGGGTATGAACTGGTTCTCCGCATATACGAGTACACCTACATGCAAAGGTAAATCCTTATTACAGCCTTAGGTCTTAACGTAACGGTTGCGGAATGGTATCAGAGACGATTTTGAGTTATAGGAGTGAATAGGCCCCAGGAAAGAACATAAAACCAAGTGGGAGCTACTTTCGAGAAATGCCAATTTTAGGAAAACAGTATCTAAAATTTGAAAAATTAGGCCAATTTTAAAATTTTTGTTGTTTTTGAACTCTTCTGTTGATGCTCTACAACGTTTAGGGAGGGGGGTAGGCAATTGGGAGTGATGTTGTAGAGCTACAGCACTTTGAAAATGAGGATATGCCAGATTTTAACAAAATTTGAAAAAATTGTCATTTTTTGATCGCCCGTAAAAGTTCATCTATTGGACCGATTCCAGACTTTTTTTTGGATCGACGGGAAATTGTGCCGTCTTTAAATTACTATATAATAGCTTTTCACGTAGGATTGACCGTTTTAGAGTTATGAGCAACAAACTGAAACAAGTCCGAAAATTTCGAGGTTTTTCGGCCGCCAAAAATTTTCCACAACCTCCTCGAGGTCGAAAACTTGGATTTGACATCAGTAGACATGTACAAACAACACCCTAAAATTTCATTAACTTCGGAATTTTTCGTCGCTAAAAGTACTTGCCGACTGGACTAGAAGGGAAATGGAATATAATCATTGGATTCACCCTTCCCATTCTTCAAAAATATCCACAACTTTGTGAAGCACATTAAGGTATTCAAGAAGGGGAAGGGAATATAATCATTGGATTCACCCTTCTCCTTCTTGAACAATATCCAATACTTTGTGATGCACATCAAGGTATTCAAGAAGGGGAAGGGAATATAATTATTGGATTCACCCTTCCCCTTCTTGAATACCCTAATATGCATCACCAAGTATTGGATATTTTTCAAGAGGGGGAAGGGAATATAATCATCGGATCCACCCTTCCCCTTTTTGAATATTGATATGCGCGTTACAAAGTATTGGATATTTTTCATAGTTGGCGAGAATACATATCGATACCCTCATAAGAAAACCTCGTAACTCCACATTTTTGTGAATTTGACCTTTTGGTGCCATCTGTTTCACAATAGCTAAACCTATATAATGCGAAAATCTTGGATCTCCAGGACTTTGCTGTAATTTAATATTCGACAAAAAGGAAACCTCGTAACTCCGCCGCGCTTTATTTGCTAAGGAAAACCTCGTATCTCCCGCATTTTCTTTAGTGTTTACTAATTCGGTGAAACAAGTAGTTAAAGCAAGTTTAGTCTAATTCTTGCTGTTAGTTGATAGAATTTTAATTAAAAATTGTATTTGCAGTGGTTTGTCTCGACAAAAGCATTCTAAGTAACATGAGTTAAAATGTTTTTTATCTGTTTTTTAATATTGCATGGGTTACACAGTGGCTATTATTATTATCATAAAACAAATTTCTTTACTTAACTAGCTTTGAAGGGTAACGTTTTAACACAAATGGTTATATTATTTAAACCGTGCTGCAATACTCTTTGTAAATTATACCTACTATTTTTCTGGTACTAGAGAGTGTAATGTAGGAACTTTTTCACTAGTCCATTTTCAAAACATAGTACCCAAATAGTTATTTCACACCAGGCTTCTTTTTATATTGATCTTAATAAAGTTTATTAACAATAAATTGTTTATTTAAAAACATTTCAGCCATTTATATTTTTTTATTAAAGTATCCCAGCTTTTCTATAGGTAATTTTATTTATTTTTTTTAGGATGTCAGGCTCTCGTGCTAGTAAAATTTTGAAAATGGCTTTACAAAATGAGCTTCTTTTTGAAATCCCGACATGTAGTTCTAATTCTGCAATTGCGAACAATGACAATTTTGATGCAAAAGAATTCACTGAGCGTTACATAACTATTAATGAACCTGATCCTAGATCATATAAGAATCTAATTTTTCCAGCCACGATGTCCCAGTTTACATACCCCATTTGGATAGCCAGCTTGAAGAAAACACTGAAGAGCAAATTCTTGAACAAGAGATCACTAAGGAACAACCTGGTCCGAATTCAGAAGTAATCGAAGAACCGGAATTAGAAAAATCTACCGAAATAAATAAAAAGCGTAAACAGAAACGACGGCTAATAAAAATAAACGTAAAAGGAAGCGTGGAAAAGAATACCAAGGAAGAAGGAAAGTTGATGGGCGCTGGGTATATACCATCCCTAAAAATGAAAGGAAAATTAAAGAAAGATTTAAATGCAAATTAGGTAAAAATAACTCCAAGCCACAATGTACCAAGTTTTCCGAAGAAAACAGAGCGCAATTGTTTGAAGATTTTTGGAAAATGAGTGACGGTGAAAAAAAGGTGTATGTAAAAATGTTAATTACCCAAGAAGAAAGTAAAAGACCAAGAGATAGGAAGCAAGATGGGAAATCCAGACGTTCGTATAGTTATTCCTACCATTTACAATTAAAAGAAACAAAACTGCGCGTATGTAAAAATATGTTTTTAAATACGTTCTCCATAGGCGAGTCCGCTGCTATTTCCTGTAAGAAGAAAGGTAATCAGGATGAAGATCAATTACCACACCTAACAGGGGACTTGTTAGAAGAGGCTGAAACCGGACGAAGATTCTCTAGACTTGCTATCTTCAAGGAACGAAAACGAAATTTATATTTATTTTTTGAGAGTCTGCCAAAAATTGAGTCTCACTATTGTCGGGCCAAGACGACTAAATTGTATCTTGAGCCATTGTGGACTTCGAAGTCTCACGTTTACCGACTTTATACTAATAGCTGGTGCCCGGAGAAAAGCATACAACCATTATCGTTAACGCTTTTTTTAACTACCTTTGATGACATGAACTTAAGTATTTTCGTCTCAACAAAAAGACGAGTGCTCTATTTGTGTGGCTCAAAAAGTTGGTAATTTTAATGAAGCTGAGTACCAGCTACACCAAAAGAAGAAAGTAGAAGCTAGAGAAGAAGATAAAAAAGGCGAGAAACATAAAGTTTACACAATGGACTTGCAGTCTGTCCTTCTATGTCCTAAATCAACAGTTTCCCTTTATTACAAGATGAAGATAGTTGTACACAATTTTACTATATTTAATGTAAAAATGAAGGATGGATATTGCTTCATATGGAACGAAACTAAAGGGGCCGTCGGTTCAAATGAGTTTGCAAGTATTTTAAGTGCCTTTATTACCGAAGAAAGTAAAGATATTGGTTTAAATGAACAGTTAATTTTCTATAGCGATGGATGCTGCAGTCAAAATAGAAACACCTCCCTTTCAAATGCCTTGTGTTGAAGTTAGCAATAGAGAAGAAAATTACAATTTGTCAAAAGTTTCTACAAAAGGGGCATACACAAATGGAGGTCGACTCTATGAATGCCACGATTGAAAGGAAATTGAAAAATAAAAAAATGAACGTGCCAGCTGATCATGTCGAGGTGTGTCTTGGCGCTAGACAAAACCCGAAACCATATTTTGTTATATATTTAACTCATGACTTTCTTAATGACTATTCAAATCTGCGGTATGTAAATGCAATAAGACCCGGAAAAAAAGTAGGTGACCCAACTGTACAAGACATTCGAGCCCTTCGTTACAATCCAGGTGGATCTATAGATTACAAGTTAAGACATCCAGATGAATGGAAAATGTCGCCAGTAAGAATTAATATATTTGTTAATACAGAGATTTCAAAACTTTATAGTGAAAGTCTGAAAATAAAAAAACAGAAGTATGATCATCTTCAAGAAATTAAAAAATCCCCATTCTTATACAGCGTGGGGCAATCTTCTGACATCGGAGGATTACATCGTTGTGGTGAGAGATAGAACTTCATAGTTTTGTGTGAGCTAATACAGTTACTTAGGGCACATTTTGAAAATACTTTCGATTCTACAGGGTTTTCCAAAACCACCTAGCAGCACAAACTTACATTTTTTTTAATGGAACGTACTATATTTTGTTCAAGAATCGAAAAGATGTCACCGAGAGCGTTACAAAAATATAGCACTGTAATATATTATAAGGGTGTTTTACAAAGATATGGCCAATTATTAGCAAAAAAGACCTCCTCTTCAACACTCTGCAGAACAGTAAATTGAAATAAATCAACAGGTCTTTGTGTTCAAATGTCATACACACATCATTGGCTGTGCTCAGTATTAATTACTTTTTTCATCTGTGGCTTCTTTAATACAGGGTGAAACAAAACGCAAATCAAGCAATATCTCAAAAATTTTAAATGAATCACCCCATAAGTCTTTTTACAATTTGTTAGTACAATTAATAAACTTTCAAACGATGTAGTAAACTTAGGGCATTAGTTAATGGAAAATCGTAGATATTTTATGATAATGGTCACAAACAAGTATTTTACATACACAATTTTTTTCTAAATCGTTCAAAATGTCGAATTACTTGAGAGCTCTTGTATTAATTTCCAATTCCTGAATTTATTTCTTAAAATAGACTATTCTGCTCATAGCTTTGATTTTCTTGAAGAATACTTTAACTATGATAAACAATTACCAATACTGTAATTCTTTATCTATTCAATAAAATACTATCAGAAGGAGCTTACTCCGACCGCTAAAGTGATGGGGTACTCAACTGCGGCAGTGCCAAGTTTATCGGATCCTACTTTGACCTAAATATATGACATACAATGTATATCAAGTTTTCAACACATCGCCCTCTAGAAATATACACGCGCACTACAAAAAAATACAAATTCACCAAAACGGCCAAAACTAGCTCCTTCTGAAAACTATGCCAAATCAATCTAGACATAAATATAAGGTAGCTGATGCATTTTTTAGGACTTGGTAAGTTGGGCTCCGTATATGGGAGCCCATTTTACCGCGGAGGTCACTTATACCTTAGATTTAACATGGGTAGAGCCCACCTTGTATGTTAACTAAATATATATATATATATATAAAATTGAATATATCCAATTTATAAAATATTTTATAACATAAATATTGAGAATAAGTAACAAAATTAATCAAGATTTTATTACATAAATAATATATAAAGGATTTATATAAAAATAATTCCTCCTCTGTTATATAATTTTATGTAACATATACATTTGTGTTTGCTGGGACGCAAGTTTAAAAATTCTAATCAGGCAGAAGAGATGATGAAACCACTGTAAATTAACTAACGGAGGTAAACTACCACAGTTTAAACACAAAAATACGTGAGAGAAAACGTATCTCAGCAGCTGCGCCGACTGCCGAGTGTTTGTTGTTTGTTTGAATTTTCTAGGGTTACGGTTGTTTATTCAGTTCAACTATAAATTCAAAAATGGAAGATCTACTCTTAGCAGCCGCTATTGGAGAACTTGATAATGATATGGGTGATGACATGGATGATGGTGTACTACTTCACATCCTGGGAAATGAAGGTCAGGAGAACAATTTACCAAATGTTGACTTCAACCTCAACGATTTTAGTGAAGAAGGAAATAGTATTGCTTTGGTTATGTCGATTATTTGTTTTGTTATTGTTACTTGGTAGGTTATCTATTAGCGTTTTTAATTTACCTGCACCGACTGAACTGAGTGCGCACTCAGTTCAAAAGTTGTGTTCGATTATCGTTTTAAGAGTTGCACTCCTCCAGTTTTACGTGTTCGATTTACAAGCGGCACTGTCCGAGTGCGCCCTCAGTTCAATTTTATTTGCACTGAAACGAAATACGGTGCAGTGGTTTCAGCTCAACTTTAAATGGCGCCAAATAAAAAAATCGTCAAATTGGCATTGCTAACCGAATTTCTAAATCGTGAGAAAAAGACCAGGATACTCGATTTTGCTAATGTGATAAGGAAATATTCAGATGAAGAAGTAAGTGTATACTGTTTTTCCTTGGAAGAAATTTTTCTTAGTTTTCTTTTAAGTTCAGAGAGCACTTTAGACTCCGTCGAATTCAAAAATTCCCGTCTTTATAAAGATCCAATGAATGTTAATAGAGGCAAGCCTGTAGTAAGTCCTGAAGGGCATATTCATTCCTTTTTATGGTAAGTTTTGATGTTCGCTTCGTTGTTACTTTTCATTCCAAATTGAAAAAATAGCTTATAACTAACCACTTACAACTTTTGTAGGTTTGCAGTGAATAAATCGACATTTCGAGAAGTTTGCCTTCTATTTAATATTAGTGTTTCAACGTTTGATTTGATATGTGAACGTGTAATGAACTATTTGCTTGAAATTGGCCCAGAGATAATAAAATTCCCCAAGACATAAAACGAATTGCAAATCACAGCGAAGGATTTTCAAAATGTGAGTACCTGTATTAAATGTTTCAATACACTTTATTTTATATCCACAATTGGAAAGTTGGATGGTTTAACCAGAGCACTGTGTGAAAGGTACATCCACTTGAATCATTAATTGTGATTTGATCTATTAAGTTCAGACTAAGTGATTGCTTACTCAGCGATTCACATTCACTAGATATGACCCAAGTTTAATAATTTCACAGTATTTTCTAGAGATCTGGAATTCCTAACATCATAGGAAGCATCGATGGTACATACATAAACATTAGAACACCAGCAAATAAAATCAGAAGCACTTATGCTAACAGACATCATTTAATAGCTATTACTTTGCAAGGTATATGTGATAGCAAAAGAAGATTCATTGATGTATTCACAGGTGTTCCAAGTAAGTAAAATTCACGAGGCTAGAGTTTATCAGTTATCATTCATTAGTAAAATAGTACCTGAAATATGTGGATATCAATACCACCTTCTGGTAGACTCAGCCTATCCATTGTCAGTCAACTTAATAACTCCATTTCGTGACTATGGAAACTTGACTCCTGCTCAGAGCAACTTCAACAGAAAGTTTTCGGCATTTGGAGTTCTTATAGAAAATTCTTTTGCTTTATGAAAGGCAGATTCAGGCAGCTTCTACACCTGGACTTTAAAAGTGTTTCAAGAAGTAGTAAATTTGTTATTAGCTGTTGCATACTGCACAACATGTGTATCAACGTAAATGATCTATGGGACAGTGATGAAGTTGAGGTTGTTGGTAGTAACAATGGCAATAATGAGCATCAGCAACAAGCTCAAGGAAGCAGACAGTTACCTTCACAATTAGGGGAATTAAAAAGAAATGAACTTTGTACCATCCTTTGTACCACTTTATAACATCTCTAAGCGTTAATGTAGATTTAATTACAACAAAAGCATTTCCACCATAGGCAAAATAAAAAATTATTTTTCTCTATGATTTCCACCATACCTAACCTAATGATTTCCACAAGTTTTACCAAATCTTTCAGAGAAAATCAATGCAGAATTACAAAAAATTACTCCTTTTTATTTGCATACTAACAGTTATTTGTAATAGTCGACAGAATAATTTGGCATGCTATAGTTAATTGGTACCTACTATTTTTCTGAGCTGTTGGTAGAATAGCTACTTTCTTTGTTTTAACGCCTGCAATTCCATTGGTTGACCATCAACACCAAACACCAGTTTTTAGCGGGAAACGGAGTAAGATATTCACTTCGACAGGTGTGCTCTTGCTGTCGATTCGGTTTTTTATGGTTTTTGTGTAAGAAAATGAGTGATAGATTTGAAGTAGAAAAAATTCTTAAAAAACGTGTTCGAAAGGTGAGTATATACCTATGCTGTAATCTGATTATTTTACTTGTATAATATATAGATCATTTTTTGAGCGGTCAGTTTTCATCTTTTGAAATGAAAGGGTATCTATATACCTATGAACTGAAAACGAAAAACGAGCACTAAAGTAGACGATGAAATGGAACAACTTGAATTTGTTGAAATCTACATTATATCAAACTGAAAGTTGTGACGCATTTCGCTAACACAGCAAGGCCCGCTTTCACAGACTAATTCCTAAAGTTAGGTGGTAATACCCATGGACGTATAAATAAAGATTGACCTAGCATCGCAATACACACTACACGCAGACCTATGAAGCCAAATTAACAATGCTTTGTTATTGTTTTCTAGCAGTTGGAGTGGGAATTCTCAAACTGCGGACAGTGGCGTTTCATTGGGATGGATAAATTTATGATTGTAGGAATATGAAAACATCACATAAAAAATATTTTCATGCTTTAAAATTAGATTTTTTTATTATAATAATAAATTATTGGAAGGGTAATGTTAATTTTAAAAGTAAAACAAGAAAAATTACTGACAAAATTATACCACAAAAGTTTTAAATATTTTATTTGGATTACTAGAGGTAACATAAATAAAGAAATAGTAGTTAGAAAAAAATAATACAGATAATAAAATATTGAAAAAATTACTGATTTTTAAATAAAATTGCTTTTGTGAGATGTTGGTGAATGCGTGGTGTTTTATCTGTTTTTGTGGCAGCTTCATGGTGGATTCGAATTTTAAAATACTTTTTCAATATCAATTTAACCATTTGAATCCCATGATTTTCTATAGGGCCATCATCATACAGATGGTCCTTAAAATCATCATAAATGGAGTTTGGAAAATTGGCAATTGTACCTACCAGAAATTAAGGCCAACTCCAAATTCTCAATATTTTTATTAAAAATATTTATTGTCTTGTTAAATCACTTTTTGCCTAAAAAAATATTTAATATAATAAGAATAAGTATATGTTACGGAAAGTTTTATTAATTAAGTTATAATAGCAGTTCATACAGCTAATATCTAAAACCTTTTACTAGAAGATGGTCCATCAACTGTTTTATTTGTATTATCAGAATCTTCTGAAAAATATGGTAGAGGTATCACGTTTCTTTTTAGAAAAACTTTCACTGGATTACCATTCCACTCAAAATCTTTGGTTTAAAATGTCCACAACAAATATAAGCCAGTTTTGGCATATCTTCTTCCCGAATTCTAAGTACAGATAGCCACTTTTTTCTCTGTTCCATATTTGTACGAAACCTGCAATTTCACAATTTAGAATTTTATTTATTATTATTTTCAAATTTATGAACACAACTTTGCATGTTTATGAACGCCACTGATACTCACCTGTGAAATGAGAGGTTAGAATTTAAATAATCATGTTTTTTACAAACGAAACATTGTCGCACCATTACTGTAGTGTTAGTTAAGTCAGTTTCAAAATATCCAAGCACTTATAATAAATTCACTGGGTTAAATATAACAAAACACGCACCGAAAAATTAATAAACAAAGGCATCCATCTTGATCCATCTTCTCATGATTATCAGAGGGAAACAAACAGTGTTGCCTAGTTTACATTTATTTGGGCATATTACAGGCTAGGGATATCGTGTATTCATCGATATAAAATTATAGTAGAGTCTAAATGATGTACATTTTTACATTTAAAACAGATAAAAAGTCTCAAAGTTAAAAGACTTTTTGAATTTTGATAGAATTAAGTTGTTTAAATCAAACTATTTGGAATAAAACTTGGCCTGATATAACAAAAATTTAAAACGAAATGTGACAACAGCGATGTTTACTTTTCGATTGGCTTCAAATAAATTCTAGGATGCTAGGTCCATCTTTATTTATACGTCAATGGTAATACCTACCTAAATCGGAATTAGTAATACCTAAGTGCAATTTCCGTCTCACCACGGGTTAAGTAATGCCTAAGGACGCTAGGAAATACCCAACGTTTGGATAGGATAGCTTGTTAGGTCTGCCCAGAGTATTCAGGAAATGCTTAACCTGAAATTTTTAGTTGTCAATTGTCATCGAGATCGATACACATCAATTTTGCAAAATTTTTGTTGTTAGATAGTAATTATTGATTGTTTTTTCGTATGATTTTCAACCAATTAGAACGATCAATTCAGTTAAGTTACCTTGTATAATTTCGATAATACCTGATTATACATGAAGTACTTCTACCAATCGAAAATTTTACAATACTTTAATTTCCATAGTAACCACATCGACATCAATATACAACAATACACAAACTGATATCACCGTCGAAATCTGACGTTTATAAAAAATAAGTCGATTCGGATTGTCATTTCCATTGTACAAATTTGTATCTAAGTTGATAAATTGTTTCTATTTACTCAACAAATAATCGTAACAAATACAATACGTAATTCAAAATAAATAGGGTTATACATCTCAAACTTCCTGCATAGTTACAAATCGTGTCAGTTTGACAGAATAATCCTCCCGCTTTCCGGTCGGATTAATTAAACTGTCAAACTGACACTCTTTGTAACTATGCAACAAGTTACTGATGTATAGCCTGATTATTTTGATGTACTTATAATACACTTACCGACTTAAAATTTGATCCATTCAAAATAATGATTTATTTAAAAATGCTTTTACTTTCAAATGCGGAAGCTGATTTATTTGAATTTTTCAGCAACTTTTACATAGAATACTGTAGTTTTAAGATTATTATTCGGACATCTAGAAGTAATTCAGTATTCGCTGGATATACAGGGGGGAAAAGAAAACAATTTTTTCCTCTACTTTTGACACACCCTGTAGGTTAATTCTGCTAGTAGATCTGCTCACAATTAAGTTTATCAAGAAGACTGATTTGTTTCCAACATTTTTATTTTTTATTTACCCCAATATCTTAATTTGTTTGTGAAATGTGACGGTTTAAAGAAAATGCAACATTCTTAATTATTTTATTCAGTTTTAGCAGATTGATACATAATTTTATAAACAAATCAAATAACAAATAAACTTATAATGATCACAAATAAATAACGGGTATTTTCCCCACGAGCGCGAATAACTGCCTCAATGCGTCGTGGCATACCCTCTATTAGATGTCGAATCTCCATCTGGTCAATCTGATCCCATTCTTGGACCAAAGCATCTCTCAGAAAATTTAAGTTACTTGGAGAAGGAATTCGGTTACGAACTCGTTTGCCCATCATGTCCCAGACGTGCTCAATTGGATTGAGGTCTTGGCTACGTGACGGCTAGTTCATCCTTTGAATTTCTGTTTCATCCAAATATTGAGATACAATCCTCACAATATGTGGTCGAGAGTTGTCGTGCATAAACATGAACTCGTTTCCTATAAACGGTGCAAATGGAATTACATGTGAATCTAGCACATCACGAATATATCGGTTAGCTGTCATTGCTCCGCCGCCAACAATGACTAAATCAGTACGAGCTTCCATGCTTATGCCGCCCCAAACCATTACCGATCCTCCTCCAAAACTGAGTCTTGTGGAAAAATTATCTTGGTCAAACCTTTCACCTCTCCTTAGGTATATTCTTTCACTGCCATCTGGAGAACGAAAACAAAACCTTGACTCGTCAGAAAATATCTTACTCCACTCATCGACATTCCAATGTTGATGCTCCCTGGCAAATCGAAGACGGGCTGTTCTGTGATTCCTAAGTAGACCAGTTGCAGGTCTTCTGGAGCGTGATCCATGTTCTCGTAATCGCCTTCGAATCGTTATTTCGTTAACAGCTACTTGGCGTCCTTCTTCCAAACGATTTCGAGCCATGACAGCAGTAGTATTTCTTTCTCGGAAAACGTTTAATGTTACAATACGATCATCTCGAACATTTGTAGAACGTCGTCTGCCAGATCCTCTTCGTCTCGAAAAACTACCAGTTTCATTGAAACGTTGTACAGCTCTCTGGACGCTACACCTTGTAACACCCAATATTCTAGAAGCATAATACTGAGACCTACCGTCTTGTACCAGAGCAACTGCTCGTGCTGCATCAGTAGGTGTTAAAACCATGATGTTAAATTACTGAAATTACTTGAAATACTGATAATTAAACTGCAATTGCCAAGTAACGAATATTTGACAGTTGTCATATTGTGAATTGGCCACAGCACTCTACTTATTTTGTAGTTTATTCTCTACCGTCATTTAAATTATGACAATTTCTAAAATGTTGCATTTTCTTTAAACCGTCACATTTCACAAACAAATTAAGATATTGGGGTAAATAACAAAACAAAAACAAACAAAACATCATGACATCAAATTTGAGGTTATTTCCATAGAAATACACTATCCTTGTCAAATTTACACGCTAGTAATAAACAGTGGTACCTATTATGTACAAAACTTTCCAAATCAAGATTTTTACTAGGTATTCTAAATATTTCTCAGGTTGGTGAAATCCGATTTAGGTATCGGATTTAGGTATTTCCTACCATAGGAATTAATTTGTGCTGTAGGAATTACTTAGGAAGATGGTTATGAAATTCCTTGCATGTTGTTGGTGAAATTGGACATAGCTTTCTCAAACGAGTGGAGGTGTAATGAAAGGTTTTTAATTTACTCAGTGCCTGAATACTGAATTTTACAGATATTGACAATATCATTTTAATCTATTTACATGAAAATAAAAAGTGTTTAAATGTGGTAATGACAACTGTGATAAAATTCATGTACTTAGGTAGAAGTTTTAGGTATTTTAAAACTAGAATTTCAGAATACAAACGTAGCTATGACAACCAAAAATCAGATTCCAAACAAGTTCCAACTACTTGAATCATTTATTAGCAAACCAACACACTTTCGATTCAAATTTTGAAATTTTGCATACAGAAGCTAAATCTCTGAATTTAAATATTTTAGAAGCTCTTGAGATAAATAACAACAAATCATATTATTAACCACCAAATAGATATCAACAATTCTCCTTTATTCAACCTTATTACCTAGAAAGGTTTCCGGTAAGATTGTTGTGAATGAATTTCCAGGTGAACTTGTTAAATATTTTAGTTAATACCATATTTAGACACTTTTTGCTTTTTAATTCCATGTAAACAGATTATAATGTTGTCAATATCTGTGAAAGTCTCCTTGGAGAAAGCTACTTAAACTTTCAGTTTAATATAATGTAGATTTTAACAAATTTAAGCTGTTCAGTTGTTCATAATTCAGTATGGATCTACATCAAATAAAAGCCTCATCTATTCAATTTTTTTACTAAAGTAGATTTTAGATTTGGATTCTTGTGCTACAGATTTTCATTGTATTTTTTTCCAGTACTTAAACTATGGTACTGAATTAGTATAAAAATAACATTCTTTATAAAATTGTCACTTTTTCAGGGAATAACCCAGTGTTATATAAAATGGAAAGGTTTTAGCTCAAAACATAATACATGGGAACCAGAGGGAAATATTTTCGATGAAGATTCCAGTGATGATCTGAATGAAAATATCGAATTTGGAATTGAAAGAAGCAGTTATCAACAGATTGAAAATTGTAAGTAATCGGCTTTCTATGTATACATATTATTTAGATTAATACTAAGATGAAGATGAAAATATGTAGGTTAGGTTAGGTTAGGTTAGTAACCGAAGCTTAACAAATTTCTCCAAAGTTGGGGAATTTAACCAATGTTTTTTAATGTTAAATGAATGATTTTTTTGGTCGATTCAAAATAATAAATTCAATTACATTTTTCCTTGTAGATTCCTGCAGCAGTAAGAACTTG
>CAJUYH010008421.1:2755-15516 GCA_910591685.1 Galerucella tenella
TCGACTTCCCCCTTATCATTGTGAACTTAATCCCATAGAATTAATATGGGCTCAGGTAAAGGGGGAAGTTGGAAAAAAATACTACTTTTAAAATAAACGATGTTGTGAAATTGTTTGAGAGTGCTGTAAGTCATGTTAGTAAGGAAAATTGGACAAACTGTATCGAGCATGTTATCAAAGTAGAGGCAAGTTGAAAATTGACAATATTTGTGATGATTTAATCGACCCTATTATTATTAATGTCAACAACGATTCTTCCTCTTCCGAGTCGGATATAGAATAAAATGTAAGTAATAAATGTATTCCAATAATTATTTCTTTTCATTTTTTATTTTATTATAATTTAAAACGTATTTTTTTCCCAAAATACACACCACTGCATTGCGTTATTGCTTATCTGCTAATCCTTTAACAATGAAGAAACCCTAAATTTTGCTACAACTGAAACAAATACGGGGTCGATCTACCTGGTTTTTATATTTAATTTAATGTAAGAGATTTATCAAAAATTTCATGGTGCTCCCTGTAAAGGTTTTGCATACTTAATTAGGGTTTATTACTCCTCGTACTTTCTGTACAGACTATAGTAGGGCTTATACAATCAAAGACTCTTCTGGGTGACTACAACCTGTTGAGATCAAATGAATGCACAAGTCAAAGTAAAACTGCGCTAAGAGTTTTAACAGGGATCCTAACTAGACATTGTCGCCTGAATGGGCAACTGAAAAAGCTCAAAATAGTGGAGGAAGAAGAATGCAGATTTTGTGGCATGGAAGAAGAAATCTCCACCCACATACTTGGAAGTGTTGTTCAATGTTTGTCGTGGCATACAGCCAAAGAAGTAGTTGTTTTTTCTTAGTATAGTCCATTTTTCGAAAGAATATTAAAATAATAAAATATTTCATCCATTCTTTTAGTAGATAGTTAAAATATTTTTTGAAGTTATGCAGAGTCGATTAAAAACATGACAACTTCTCTGCTCGCGAGTTTAATATTTTAAGAAATAAATAAAAATCAAAGAAACCAGTCTAATTAAAATAGTTATTGAAACAAAAAACATTTCTGGATGAATCTACAACTCTCGTTTCTCACGAAACTGTTTGAAGAACAACTTTCCCATGTATAAGTTACATTCGAAGGATTTATTTAAATAATCTACGTGTATATTAAAATGTTTACTAAGAGTGAAGACATCCTGTGTATTAATTGTACCTTTTCGATACGTTATACGTTAAACCTCCATAGAAGCACGATGTATAAAGAAAAGTAATTATTGATAATAGTACAGTATGTAATATCATAATTGACTTGAAAATTTATTTATATTAAACGTGAAATGATAAATAGTCTGAAAGACAGGTCCAAGTTAGAGCTTTCTATCATTAATTCTTCTGCTAGTACTATTGGGTGTCTAGTTATTTATACAGTGCTATTCAAAAGTCCCCTCCCCCTTCGTATCTTTTGAACCCTCCAAATTTTATTAATGTAAGTGTAGCCGTTCAAAAGATACGAGGGGGGAGGGGACTTTTGAATCACCCTGTATATGATATATAGTTTATGAGAAACCACAATTATTTAACCACAGTGGGTTTTTTTTAACAAACCGTAACGTAAACTATAGTATTATACAAAAGTCGAAAAATAAGTAAGTACACCGCAAGGTTACCGGATCTTTACAGTAAAGTGGACAGGAACAATTTGGTTTTTTGTTTCAAACAATCGTACTAAATTCACCTTAATTCGTATTAATTGCTCAAGGTGAATAATGTGGTTAAATTTTCTTGTGAATTTGAAATATGATTTCAAGATATTATATTATACATGTTGCGGTAAGTTGCTCGTACTTGACCTAAAAAAAATATATATTGTAAAGTATTGTATTTTATGAATAATTAGAAATCTTTGCACTAATTTACATACACAGAATGTTTCATCAAGTATTGTCCATATAGTAATTGAACAAATCCTTATTAATGTCCATAGTTATGACACCATCCAATATTTTTTGTTCACATACCGGGTGTCTTATTAATAGCTGTATCTCAGAAACTATACAAATTCGGCTAATAATAATGTTCTGTGAGTGGAGGTTAGGTTCTATGTGAGTGGGGCCTTCTCGCCATCTCCACTGCTACCTTCGTTAGGTATTTTATGGCTGTCCCATCAGATTGTCCCGTCAGAATGCGTAGGTTTGTTCTGCTCCATTCCAGGATCTGCTTATTTTTTGTACTCGAAGGGTAGTATATGAACGCTTTCGAGTGGGAGAGCCCCGGTATGTCTGCCCAGTACGTGTAGGTTTTCCTCTCCTCCCAGGTAGCTATGGCTGATCTAGAAGTGCCAAAAAATGGTTTAGATCCGAGTATCGGCCTCCTCATTGCCCTCCACTCCTCTATGCGCTGGCACCCAGGTCAAAATGACTCTGTTTCCCTTGCCTTCTGTGAGTGGAAGAGAGGAAGCTAGAGAATAACAGAGATACAATCTGTAGACTCTTAGAATTCTATAATTCAATTTATAGTGCTCATTATTGCTCCTTATATATAAGATTTCTTTCCTGAAACCATTCAGTAAAAACATCTTCTCCATATCTTCATCGGTTTCCAAGTTATGGACTCATCAAATGTGTCGGAATTCAAATGATCACCCAGTATATAAACCGATTATTATTATAGACTTTGTAACTTCATATCTTTCGTGTTCGTTTCTATTGCGACCTACTTAGAAAGTTGATGTTAAAAACGGTCCAGTTTGCATCTGCTGTAATTTTCTTAAATACACTGTTTAATGGACTTAACATTAATTTTCTTGCGTACGAAAAATGTTTTTTTTTTTCGAGGTCACAATGTTTTGGTCATACTATTTTTATAGATCGCTGATAGTAATTAATGTATGTACAAAGTGGGTTTTTAAGAATCGAAAAATAAATGGAGTCATGCATCTTTGTAAACTTACAGGGGATAATTAATTTTTATTATGTTTAAAAAAAAGGTTGCGAATAAATAAAAGGTAGGCTAGGGATTTTCATATATAATACCACGAGAGTGAACATTTTGTTGGCAAAATTTTTCAATTGTCATGAAAGTTTGTTGCTTGGCAAATTTGTGAATGACATTTTTAACAAAAGCAGGCGAGTGGTTTTGGATTAAATGTCATGAGCAAAATTACCTAAAAGCAACAAACTTGAATACGACAAGAGAAAAATTTTACCTTACAAAATTTTTAATTGCGTGGTATTCGACATGACTATTTCACGAGAGAAAAACTAAAAAATCATATGTTTAAACGTTTTATTTATTGCAAACTTCAATTATACAAAGCCAAAAAAATAATAACATTATGAATAAAAATTACTTATTTATGTAAAAAGTACAATTATTATAATTGTACGTTGTAGCATTATTTTGAGGATTGTTTTGCATCATAATCGGTGATGAATTTAAGTTGAAAACTGAGGATTCCTTTTCTTCATTTTTTTTTCTGGAAGGTTCTCTATAAGTTGGAAATGGTGTTCTTCATTTAATTGTAAATATGGTTTCTAAGAATAGGCAGAAGAATGTCCTGTAAGCTTAATTACTTCTTGTTCACCAACTCCTTCTTTTGCTAATGCAGATATTGCAGAAGCTCTATGTGAATGATTGGTTATTTTTATTTTTTTTGTGTCTATACCAATTGATTCTGCCGATATTTTCGTCCACTTTGAAATTTATTGTATTAAATCCCAATGGTGAATTTTTGTACCATATTCCTTTCTCCCAATTTGGATGTACTGTTAAAAATAATCTTGTTGTTGTTAGATAAGGATTGGATTCTCTTTTTTCAATAATTTTTAAAAATAAACGAACGGGACACAAATTGTTGTTAGCATTATTTCTTACCAGCCACTTACTGCCAGATAAAGCTTTTGATCCTCCTTGTGTCGTCTTGGAAAAGATTGGATTATATTCTACCCTTACCTTTATTATCATATTCTTTTTAAAGTAATTAATATCACAATTAGCAGCTTCATTTCCACGCCATGCTAATTCGAACGAACATAAATGAAAAAACTTTTTTTGTAACCCATCAGGATTATCATCAGAATAGCTTTCCACCATTACCAATAATTCTTCTTTGGTAAATGCGTTAGAACTTCCTTTTCTGGTTTCAGGTTCAGCCTGAAGCTTTTTACGTTTTGTATCCATGGCCAATCTAGCAAATTTATAGGTAATATCTTTTAATGGATCAATTTTGATGTTAAATTCTAGAAAATATTTTTCCTGAACCATTTGAGGAGTCGTATTCCAAAGTGTTTTCACACTAGCTTCAGCATAATCAGTTTCATCTCTTTGTTTCATGTTAAGACCATAATCTTCAAGAATTTTTGATATAACTTGTTCAGAAGTTTTCTAACGTATAATTATGTGCGTCCAGAAACATTCTAAACTGTTCCCACGCAGACTTTTTTGTCTTCATTGTATTTCGCGGTATACTTTGCTTAATAATTGTACTCTCTATTTCATTTATTGAATTATTCCCAAATCTTGTATTATTCATGTTAATAATACTTATTTAAATTTTTGAAACAGTTTTAATAATTTTTAGACAGCTAAATAAATAAATAAACAACTTAGTTTCCTTAGAAACCACCAACAAAGATTTTATATTGAATTTTATCACAGAGTGATAGAATTTCATACTCATAGATTTGATATATTAAATGTCAAAAAATTGCCGCGACAAGCCAGTTCAAAACCTTCAAATTTTGTCAGTAATCAATTTACTCTAGTGAAATAGTCAAATAAAAACCAATTGCTCAACGAAAATATTTGCAAATTTTTATAAAATCCAATTTACAATATTTTAGTAATTACTTATTGTAGTTACACCCTCGTAAAACGAGAGAATGAATGCGGAAATCATCCGCCTACTAAGCGTTCAAAGAAACTAATAAAATCGCGAATCAACTTTAACATCAAATGTACGGTCCATTCTAAACGCCACTACCACTATTCTATACTCTTCCATCGTTTATGAGAATGGTAATATTTGAAATAAAAGTAAATCATGAACGTAAAATATTTTATGGCCGATAATAAATAACGTAAATCGAAAGTGCAATTATATAAAATTTACCATGTATAATTTTTTGTCTGCTTAAAACTAAACAGGTTTATCGTTTGAAAAAGTCATTGACTCTAAAAAAGGGAAAAAAAAAGGAACCTTCCCACCTAATTTTTCACGAAGGTATCCCATGGAACAACGTATGTAAATATATACCATCTGGCGTGGGCCAATTCATTTCGCCGTACCATAATTAGGTAGGTACAGGCACGCGAAATTATTTATCGTTTTTGAGTACCATCGGCACCAACAGACCATATCAAAAACCAAAGGTGTACGTTTGGAAAATTATATATTAAAATATTCTACTATAATAGTACGTAAAATGCCCCCCCTTTAATAATAAAATAGATTATCAGTTATTAAGCATTAAAATTTAGTCATTAGTTTATCAGCAAAACAATAATTTCTAAACGAAAATTAGTGTCATAGCTATTAATACAGGGTGTCTCACCAGGCTTTGGCCAGTGTATATCTCGAGAACTATTTGAACTACAATATTGAAATTTGGCAGTTATAAATCTTACGTAGTATTACATATTTTAAGCAATAAGCTACTTTTCTACAATGTCACGTTTCGGGTCACGTGGTATAATTTTTAGAAATTTTGTGGGACACCCTGTATAACGAGATTATTATGCGATCTATAATATAGTCGAGAACATTGTGACGATGCCACATCCAAGACACCTAGTAATGTCCGCAATGTCCTTTGTCATTTGAAGGATTCATAAAACTCTTAGTCACTCAATGTATTGTTAGAATCAACTCAGTTTTGTACAAGCTGGCCTTTATAGAGTCTGAAACAAGTCAAAATATGACTGTTGTCCTTGAATTTTTTGTTGCAATATTTTAAAATATGTATCCTTTTTAAAAGTACACCATTGCAGACATCTGACAGGCCAAAGGTGATAACCAGTTCTGGTACTATAAAGTACTTAACGGGCTAACGTTAGCGTTACAAAATGGATACCTTTCTACCCGGTAGTTTTATTTTGACATTTTGATTTGGGACTGTGTGATAACTGCAACATACGAGGGCGATTTGACGGAGTGATTTTGCAAAAAAAAAGATATTTTTTTTACTTACAAATCATTCCCTTGGACATTCCTACTGTTAAACGTAGGTTTTTCCTGGTCATCGCCAAACATTTCTTCGGCTTCAGCTTCCCAGGGTCGCCCAGGGTCATCCTGGCAAAACTGCATCCTTCGATTCCATACCATCTCTTAAGGGATTGAGCATGCGTGTAACGTTTGACTAGTTCCGCAATTGTCGAAGTCGTTAGGCCGTAGGTGTCACTGGGTCCTAGAATTTTTAGTCCAGCGGCTTCCCTGGCTAAAGAATCAGCAATGCGATTTCCTTTACTCCTGTCGTACCCTTTAACCCACCTCAGGATAATATTGTTATCTGCCGAGGCGTCAGCTAAATCTTGGAGGCACTCTAGTACTAGCCTCGATATAACACGTTGTCTGTTCAGGGCTAATAGGGCTTGTCTACTATCAGTGCAGATTATTATGTTTTTGCCAGAAATTCCTCTTCTGGTTAGTTCTTTTGTGGCAATTGAGATACCAGCCAGTTCTGTTTGAACCACACTGGTATTGTTTCCCATTCCCCACTTAATCTTTAGGCTTAGTGCTCTCGAGTAAACTCCACATCCTGAGCCTTCTTTCATTTTTGAACCATCTGTATATATGCGTATTGCATTTGCAGCATCTGGCTCTGTGTTCTGTTTTATTTGAATTTTGTAGGGTTTGTTAAACAAAAACCTGGGTTCTATTGCATCATTGTCTGCCTGCAGCAGAGGTAGCGCAGTGAGCGCTTCCTGCCATAGGCTTAACCTCAATTGGCCCACTCCTACTTCGTGGTTCACACCAGCCGTGCGCAATCGTACCATGGCCATTAACGCAACCTCCTTGACCTACAGGTCCAGAGGGGTCAGACCAGTAATTAGTTCCATTGCTGCGGTTGATGTTGTTCTCATGGCTCCTGTGATGTTTAAACAAGCCATTCGCTGTATTTGATATAATTTTTGGATGGCCGTTGCTTGTAGAACCTTCGGTCCCCATGCAATTGCTCCATACGTTAACATGGGTCTTATTATTGCAGTGTAGATCCAGGTGACCACAGACCCCATGTGCGTCCCACTGTCTTCCGACACTGCTCATAAGCCACATATGCTCTTTTTGCTTTGCTGTGTAGATGAGAGTTCCATGTTCCATCAGAAACATTGCGGAAATTTATAATATGAGTAATTACCGCAATGAAAGTGCAAACCTTTGAAAAGCCACTCTTCCATCAAACCCCATCGTATTTACGCTTACCATGGATTTTTATATCAATTTTTAGTCAATTTTGATGATGTAAATCTATTTTTATGTCATAAAATGAAGAATTAAACTATTGTGGACTCGGTCATTCTTCTAGACCGTTGAACTGTTAAATATAACGTGCTATAACACTCATTATATTTTTGTTACAACAAGTGAAATTATTTTTTTCATTGAACCGTTTTAATTGATTTATGGATAATTGATATTATTACGTACATTATTATTAAGTTTGCCTATATGCATGCAAACGATGATTTTGTTAATTGTATATCGATACGGATGGATTTTCTCACGAAAATCCATGAGCGTAAATGGAAAGTTGACAAGATTTTCATCAACTGATAATGTTCAATGGGGTATATTATTGTGAAAGCGTGTAATACGCAGATATGCCTGAAATAAAAATAAAAATACAGTTTCTAGAAATTATTTAATATTTCAAGTTTAATATAAATGCAAAGAAAAAACTACATAATTATTATTTTAAGTCCGTGCATCCCATTTTTCCATTTACCCCTGTGTGTATCGAATAAATAGTTAAGGGCTGCTAAAACGAGTCCTGCATGTGTTATACACAACTGTTTTTTCTTTGCCTATCGAATAAACCAAAAATAAAGAAAATATAACAACAAATTTTGACATTATAATTACTTTATTTACCATTTATGTTGAAATAACGTGCTCAAATATTTTTTCTGTAAGAAATATCTGATAATTAAATATTTTAATTAAGCATTATAGAGATCCATAATTTGAAAGTGAATCATTAATTTCAGGAAATTAAAGCGAGTTGGATAAAATGAAAGTTGTTTATAACTGATTTGTATCTCTAAATCGTTCAGGATCATCGCTGATTTTAGAGATTCGTCCTTGATGTCGTCCTAGACAACCCCTTACTATGTACTTCCTATATTTGTTCTATGTTGCAACTAATTATTTTTGTAACTATATTTAAGTGTTTATTTTTTCTTGAACTTTATAAATTTTACCATGACTTATTTTCGAAATATTATTTAACAAATTCTTGAACGTATTATACACGGTCTTCTAAAAAAAAAACAATCCTACAAAAATTATTCAAACAATTATTAGGAATTTTTTAAATAAGTTTCACTTATATAACCACTTTCATTTGTTTAATATTCAATATTATATTGAGTTTTTTTTGAAACTGCATTCCGTTAAAAATAGAAAAATTACTTGTCACGACAGTCAGTTCGAGATGTTGGTCCATTTGTTTCTTCACTATTATTATCTGTAAACAATAGAAGAAAGAGTGAAAATCACTTTCTTCAGAATAAACAACTCTCAATTAAATACCAATTTGCTTTTGCAATCCTGCAAATTGATTGAGTCAAATTTAAATTTGATATGAATGCGGCTAACATTTTTCTATTGATGACAACCAACGTGGGAATTATTTAAGAAATCATTCTTTCAATGTAATCGACGCCTTCCTATCTTTTCAATAATAATTTGATTTTCTATTAAAAATAATTAACTGTCAAAATTTGTTCTAAAACTTTCTACAAGTCTAAATTATATAGTATATACATTTTCTTGATGTACGGTGCTTTAAAGTAGAAACGACACATACAAATTTGACACAAATAAAATCAAAATACATTTACATCGATATATTGTCATTCTACATAATATCCACGAATTTGATATTCAAAATGCACCTCTAGAAATCAATCGGAAAACGTTCCACGTTCATCAGTATCTCACTTCGTTGACTTCACCTTGATGCTAACGGTACTTCTCACAGACGTTTTTATTTTAATCAATGGACAAATGTTGTTACTTTTTTTGCCTACCGTCGTCAATTAAATTCTAAAGCAGTTGAATCTACGGTCGTGACATGAAAATAATTGACTAGGTACGGGAATATGCAGAGATGGATAATAAAAAGGAGTGAAAATTACAAAATTTGCGCAAAATTACACTTTTCAGACATCGATCTTTATTTTCCTTCTCGCGAAATAATCACGCTTCAATCTTCTCGCTTAGGGTGGCAATACATCACTTCACCGATTAAATCAAATATTTATACAGGATGTCCAAAAGATCTCAGATAAGTTTGCCAAAGTGTAGTTACATCTAATATCTAAGAGTTTCCAGATACCCTGTATAGTAAAAAGTTCGAACATGAAGCACGCGGGTAAACGCCCATTTAAATTAATATTGGCAATGATTCAATGTTGCATACGTTGTAAAACATCCCACGTTTATACACCTTCACCGAGGTCTCAGGATATATATTCTTTACTTTAATCTTATTCCAAGAAAAAAATAACGTTGATATCACACCTACTGAAAAACTCAATCATCATTATTATAAAAATATGCATTTTTATACAAGACCCGGTAGTAGTGTACTCATCACGAATTGTATATGTAGGAAGTTATCAAACAATTATTTATTCGTAAAAATTCCTTTCTCTTTGTCGGTTTTAGAGGCACGTTTCTTTTTTGGGGTTAAAAAAGGTCAAAAAACATCGAGGAATTGATAGATATCGGCTAGGTGTTGTAAAATTGATCGAAATCGATTTTTTCTATAGACAAAGGCGAAATTTCAATCCCTTTAAAGAAATATATGAGTAATGTCTTTAAGTTTATAGATAATAAAAGTATTTTAGTTGAACTCAATACTCAATACAACGTATTTAATTGAGAAACAAAAATAAATTCTGCGCTACCCTTTTTTCAGCTTTTTTAATTAAGATGCCAAAAAATTTGCGTTACCTTTTTTTCTCAACTTTTGTGATTAAGAAACCAAAAAATTTGCGTTACCTTTTTTTTCAATTTTTTTGATGAAGAAACCAAAAATTCTGCGTTACCTTTTTTTCAACGTATTTAATTAAGAAACCAAAAAATCCTGCGTTACCTTTTTTTATTTAAGAAAGAAAAACTTCAAATTTCATATTCTGTATTGAAAAATAAATTTTGTGGACCGTGTTTTTGACATGAATGATTTCGTTCAGTTGAGGTTAATATTTGCTAACCTATCCTCGATTTAAAGTGTATTTTTTATTGGTGGCTATTTCATTTTGGTGTTTTTTTGAAATCATGTGGCTTCTTTATTGACAAGGATTATTGCTACCAAAGCAAATCGTAACTTCTTGTATGAAAGAATAATAAATTTATTTGAACACGCAAACATGCCATTTTTTTAATCATTTCAACTTAATTTTGTTTTTAGTACGTTATTTCGTATGACCCTTGTAGTATACCCATAAATTTGATTATTAGAGTGGTATTAGTAATAGTGAAGTAGGCGTAATCTAAGAGCAGATGTAGTTGTTCGTCATCAGAAGGTGGAGTGGAGCATTTTTTTTGTATTAAAATTTGCGTTACCTTTTTTTCTCAACTTTTGTGATTAAGAAACCAAAAAATTTGCGTTACCTTTTTTTTCCAATTTTTTTGATGAAGAAACCAAAAATTCTGCGTTACCTTTTTTTCAACGTATTTAATTAAGAAACCAAAAAATCCTGCGTTACCTTTTTTTATTTAAGAAAGAAAAACTTCAAATTTCATATTCTGTATTGAAAAATAAATTTTGTGGACCGTGTTTTTGACATGAATGATTTGGTTCAGTTGAGATTAATATTTGCTGGTTTATCTTTAAATGAAAATATTTTCAAGAAAAATGATTTTCTCGACGACTTTTTTTAGTCAATTGAACGAATATTAATTTTCCATCGAAATCTTCCTAACCTAACCTATCCTCGATTTAAAGTGTATTTTTTATTGGTGGCTATTACATTTTGGTCTTTTTTTGAAATCATGTGGCTTCTTTATTGACAAGAATTATTGCTACCAAAGGAAATCGTGACTTCTTGTATGAAAGAATAATAAATTTATTTAAACACGCAAACATGCCATTTTTTAATCATATTTCGACTTAATTTTGTTTTTAGTACGTTATTTCGTATGACCCTCGTAGTATACCCATAAATTTGGTTATTAGAATGGTATTAGTAATAGTGAAGTAGGCGTAATCTAAGAGCAGATGTGGTTGTTCGTCATCAGAAGGTGGAGTGGAGCATTTTTTTTGTATTAAAATCAGCCTACGTAAAACTTAGATTTAAACCAGAACACTTGAATTTGTTAAATATAACATTTAGTGGATTTCGTAAATTCTACTACTGGCGGTACCCTTATTAAAATTCGGCACATGAATTTGTTACAAATAATTGTTATATCGTTAAATAAACAAACGGTCAATGATTGCAGTAACGTTTAGAAAGCCGTTTTACGTAAACTAACAATATTCCGAACACGTTCAAAAAAAAATCCATCGGTTTCTCTGCGAACTTTTCCAACAAATGTTTGAAGAAAAAAGAGAAATTGAACGTATTCGGATAATGGGATATCTTCCTTTTAAAGGCAAACAAGGAAAACGCAGATTATAAATAATAATTCGTGACTAGTTTCTCTTATTTGCTTCGTTTTATTGCATAAATGGTTGCATTAAATGAGGGTGGAATAATCTCTTAAAATACGCTTACACCTAGAAACTTGCGTTACAGCAGCGTCTAACTTTCGGTATAGACGTAGCTTTAGCAATTAAAGAATTCCTGAATCGAAAAAATTTTAATCATGTATTCCATCTCTGTAAGTTGAAAGTAAACGTGTCTACACGATTTAACAGAAACTCGCGATTTCCACGCAACTCACCTTACGTCAGTCCAACTGATATGCCATGCGTACGTATGTACGCGGATAAGCAAAGTCAAAGTTCAAGCATCTACGGAGAATAGTCCGCTTACGAGGTACAATTTATAAATTCTACAAAATATTTTACGATTATAAGTTTAAGTACATCCCCCGTAACGTATCTGCAAATCATGAGGAAAATATTTCTTTGAAAAAAATAAAATAAAAATCAGCTGATGGCATTGTATAAGTAGAGAAAGCGTATTTGTGATTTAATCTACGAAGGTGAAGGGTCATAAATTTTTTACGTTTTTGTTTATTTCCTTATTTCGATTTTTTTTTACTTGCAAGTTAGATAAATGGAGTAACCATGTATGTTAAAATACATGGATGATATCAACGACTCATCTACATATCTATAGTCGCCTACAAGTAATTTCCTCGCCGGATGTCATTATGATCTATTAAGAACGCACCTTCTTTTCTTCCGTCAATATATTATTTGTATATATCACAATTACAAGACTTCCTGTTTTTTTTTGTTACGGTCTCTTACCTACTTATCTAAGTACAACAAAGTTCACTTACAGGGGTACATCTAAAAATCTGTGTTATCTTCTCACACTATATACAGGGTGTTTCAAAAAAAGGTAACACCGTCTCTAGGATAG
>CAJUYH010008422.1:0-15515 GCA_910591685.1 Galerucella tenella
TTGAAAAAATTGATATCTGTTGGTGGCATTTCAAGTTTTGATCCATGAAGAACCTCTTATGAAGAATAATTTTTCTTCATATAACCAATAATAAAGTTTTTCATATGGTTCCAACATAAGTAGACACTCTGTATATGAAAGGAGAAGTCTGTTCCTCACTACATTCAAGAGCTACTGGATATTAAGAAATTGTGCAATAATTCTAATATTAATTAGGGAAAACTTCTTAAGAATATGAACCGCAGATTATAAGGAATTTACTTGGATTTCTGATAATATGTGTAAAATTTAGAATTCAAAGGACGCAATGTGTGGATGTTCAAATATTTATATTTAAAGTATTGTCTAGTTAGACCACAATAGATGTGCAAAGGTCGCAGTGGAATAGGTCGATTAACCACCTCATCAAATCAAATTGTCTAGTTATACAAAATGGATATGAATTTTTGGCATGCCACATGCCTTTGTCTCTTTCATTTTAATACTTATATACAGGGTGATTCATTAAGAATGTCCAATCTCTGCCTTATGCAAATATTACTTTGATTTAATTAACACAAACAAGTGTAACTAGCGCCCTCTATTAGCAATGTTAAATTAGAGTGCAAATTATGATTCCTCATGCCAAAAAACGTAAAATTGCCAATTTTCAAAGAGAAATTGTGAAAACATAAAAAATTATGGCGAAAATCAAAATTTAAATTTAAACTTTAAACACCCCATATCTCGGAAACTAGTAATATTTGCATAAGGCATGTTGAGCAGAATCATCATATTTTGAGGTCTAGAATCTACAGTTCAGAGATTGGACATTCTTAATGAATCACCCTGTATAAACTCACATTTTCCCTTATCTGCTTTTTTAATTCTATAGTAATTTATTTTAACTAAAATAGATTTTGTAGTTTTTTTTCTTTATTTGTAACACAAAGTAATATTTTAGCACAATTTCTGGGCTAAACAAGTTCTTAGACCATCCAAGCTCCTGGTCCAAACAAGTTTCTGGGCCAACGAAATTCCTGGAATATACCATTCCTGGTCAACCCAGATTTAAGAGATAAAATGTTGTGGAGTTGTGTTCTTATGAGGCTCAAGTCCTTGGATTAGACTAGTTCCTGCAATGATACTTTCTGGAAGGAATAGCTCAACGACGTTAAGATCTCTAAATTTAGTCATTGAATGACATAATTCCAAATAGGAAAGTAATTTGTAAATTTTGTAATACTTTGACTCGTTTAAATTTTCTGACATACTTATTTTTGTACTTACTAACCCCTTTCTAAAATTTCAAAATCTATTTTTTTATATTATAATTAATATATTTTTTCATCTATAAAGTTTAATTTGGAATACAGTAACCAACATTACAATTTCAGTGTGTATCTAGATATTTAGGTAATAATTCTATCTTATCTAATTTTTGAGAAACTGGTCATGGGTAGTCATCGTGAACAACCTTGTATTTTCTTTAAAACTTTAAAACTAGTCAAAAATGTCATTATATATAAAGTTTTCAATGCTAGTCTTTAAAAAACAATACTTACAATTTCATCCAAATCTTCAGTAGATGGATTCCTAGCTTGTGATAAAAACGTCGGAATATTCATAGGTAACGATTTTGCTATGCTACCTCTCACAGATCTTTGTCTTGGTATATTCACTCGATCATCTTTAATATCTAAAAAAACCAAAAACAAAGATCAGATGAAAAGGAGTTTCTACGTAGAGCAGTCACAAACGGTTGGAAATTGGACGACTCACGCGCATGCGTAGTTCAGTTCAGAACCGTTTGTGATCGCTCTGCAAACAAACCTAATATATTATTAGGCAGCTATTTAAGGGTGATACTAATGAGTTGGCAATTCTGGAACCGTTGAAGATATTTGACAATGAACGATAGTGTAAGTATTGTTAATGTGATGACCCATATTTTCAATCCATTTGAAGGAAAAAGCCGCCCAATCGCGTGCATAATAGTTATTTACGTATGGGATTGAAAGCTGGGTTCTTACGAAAGAGACAAAAAGAAAATTACAAACGGTTGAAATGAAGTATCTGAGAGCAGTATTAGGAATCACAAGAAGGGACAAAATTCGAAATGATTATATAAGAGAACAGCTAGAAGTAGAAACTCTGGGAAGAAGCATAGAAAGGAATCAGTTAAGGTGGTATGGCCACTTAGTACGCATGAAAAACAAACAACAGGCAAAAGTGATATGGCAAACAAAAGCATGTGGAAAGGGACCAAGGGGAAGACCACGAAAAACCTGGGATGATGTAGTAGCGGAAATTCTGAAAGAGCGTGGACTAAATCGGCAGGAGGCGAAGTTAAAGGCTGGTAATAAACGGGAATGGGCTAAATTTGTACACAATTGAAAACACATACACATTAACAAACACATTAAGGTTCTGATTATATATAATATATCCGTAGGCCGAGTCGTTTAATCACATAAGTGCTTTAATAATTCCTATCACACGTGATACGTACAAAATTTTATCTACAACTGTTTATTATTATTATTAACAGTACTTACCTATATCATAGAATTTAAAAAAAAATCTAATAATATCAACTGCAAACATAAAGTACTGTGTATCATATTCTGTGACTATAGCAACAAAGACAAACAAAGCTGTGGAATAAAGTAAATTATAGTTATGTCATCAAATTGTCAAAGTTGAATGAACAAAAATCTATAAAAATGAGTTCAAGCGAAGACAATATCCTTTCGAAAGTTGAAAATGCAGCTTCCAGTGTTATTTTAAATATTTAATTATGGTTTTATTATTTGTATAGATTCTTATCGCACTAGTGCGGTAAATTATTCAAAAACGCACTAGTGCGGTAATATACGTCATTATGAGATTGAAAATAGTGTCAAATCGTACCCGTTATATGACAGTTGTAGATAAAATTGTTTTATAAATTCGAATATTGTGAAATAATGCTTTTCAAATGTAATACAAATTAATACAGTGGATTAAAATTAACCTGCATACAATTCAAGGTCATCACATTAACATTAGTTACACTATTACGCTACATTACGCGCGAATCGATAACCAAGTTATCTTCTTCAGATACGGACCTGTTTAGTTTTCCTTTAGTATCTGAAGAAGATAATTTGGGTATCGAAACCAGCGTAAGGTAGTGTAAAGTGTTAGTGTTGGAGTAGTGGTATTGTAGTGTTTAAGTTGACTTATCATTCACTGCATTAAGTGTCTAATGAACTATTTTAGTAATATAGGCAACTACCGTAGAACAAATTGACCTTTACCTTGACGTTATCAACAATGATCAGTAGTAAGGACAAACTTTATATGCCTATCATTTTCTACTGACAGTAGAAACACTTCATACAATATGTAAACTTCTCTTTCAAGCAATGAAAAGGGATAGCGTCAAAAAATATTACTCGGTTGTACTTATAAGAATTTATTTTGACCTATTATGACAACTGTCAATATTTTTATACGTCGAGTTTTGTTCAAAGCGTTTTATCACCAATTAATTCCGTCATAGGCCAGATTCCTATCTATTTGGAAGTAATCTGTGATTTATCAAGTTAGCTCTCTATATTTTTCAATTAAGTAACTAACAATGCTATTGCATTTCTATACCTTGTTTTTAAACTAAGAGGAGCGAATTGAATTCAAGTTGGCATTTCTGCAGCCTAGTCATTGGATAAATTGCCGCCCGTTTCACACAGCTTTTTTGATACCACTGACAATGACAACGATATTTGTCAGTCTTGTGTTAATACAGTATGCGAAAACTATTTCGAGTCCATCCATTTACACAAGTACGACAAGGAAAATATGAGAAAAACTGCTTGAAAGAGCGAGAAGAATAATTGTGGGCGTATCTAGTTCATCCAAGGCTGGAAGAATGACGAGAGCTGAATGGATGAACCTCGAATGAACTAGATACGCCCACAATTATTCTTCTCTCTCTTTCAAGCAGTTTTTCTCATATTTTCCTTGTCGTACTTGTGTAAATGGATGGACTCGAAAGAGTTTTCGCATACTGTATATAAATATTATAACCTCAATCTTTATTAGGTACATATTCTTCACGTTAGTTGTTTTATTTTTAACTAAATATTATATTCCAACTTAAGTGCTTATTATTTATTCCGTTTGATAAACAAAATCTATGCTTGTTTTTTCTTGTTAATAATATAAATTTCCAAGTAAAATTTTATTTTTTTAAATATTTCTACATCGTTTTACTCACATTGCAGTACATTATTATGGTATTTCTCGATATCAAAACGTCTGTTGACTTCTAGTTCGTGCTCAATGTGAATAGAGAATAATTTAAGCATACAGAAGCTTTTTTGTACATATTCAAATCATCCAATTTGACATGAATTACTTATGATAACCTTACATTTTGTTCAAATTAATGTGACATTTGGTTACAACTTTCACCATGGCCTATGGCCAATGATGATTTAAATTGTAGACTTGCATTGATCCTTCATTGGACACGACACCTGCGAGCAATATAATACATATGTCTCATAATTGTCAATTAGTTCGAAAAGTCTGAAGACTACCCCTTCGGAACACCCTCTTAATCTAGTAACTTTTAGTGGTGTAAGTGAGGTTTCTCAAAAGGCACCTCCTAGTTTAAAAACAATGAATAGTCAAAGTAAAACTATTCGTTTATTTTTTTTAATATGTATCCCAATAAATAATTCTTTAAAAAACACTTACCATCTCGGTCACTTTCTCCAACGTCACTTTCTGAGAGTGAGTTGACTCCATCACTACCGTCAAAGTCAAACAGGCCCTCTGCATCATACGATGTTACATGCGCTACTGGCGTACTCTTCTGTCTCTTTGGCGTATGCCTTACCTAAAAAAAAACATATTTCGTTGGTATCCCATATCTAAAACTGAAACTACCTACAAATCTTTTTTCATTTCTCTATTTTTGTTAGTGATAATGTACGTGAGCTCAAACGGATGGACAAAGCTTCGACTGAACCAGTTTGGTGATGTCTTGGAAATGGTTTTGATTTGTGTGTATGTATTTCGTATTTTTTGTTTGGATATTCTGCCACTATATATTTTTGGTATATTGTATATCAAATGAACAATCCACGATAGTAACATACTTTTTCTACGTCAAATCAAAATCGCTTACCTCAGCAACAATTTCAAAAGATGTCGCTTCTCTGTGAATAGGTTATTTTGTGACAACTATAATAGGTAGACATATAGCCTCGAGAACTTTTTTGTGGGCAATTATTAGTACCATAAACATGTAGTACATTTTTTCATTCATCGTCAATTGTTTTAGCAGTGCACGACAACATTGGGAATTGAACCTGAATTTATGTTTTAGAACCTGAAGAGGACATGAACAGCAATAATAGCGGGAAAATACATAAGAAGACGACGACTCACATGAAAATTGGATACAACTCGGAACAGCGGGTTCGTAGAAATGAAGGAACTCGAAGAAATGCTAAGGCTGCAGCTGATACAAAAGAAGCAGAAGCCACCGGAAGAGAATGTCTACTAGGAAACTACTGCAAGCAGAAAAGAGAAATGAAGTAGCTGAAAGCTTAAATGGAATGATTGTAAAAAGATGTCTGCGTCTAAAGAAATGCATACATGACAGAATACCCCCGAGGCAAAGTGAGAAAAATCCAAAAAGGGCAGAGGAAAGAAGCCGCGCAAAGGAACACCAACAAGAAAAAAACGAAGGACGAAGCAATCAGAGAAAACAAGAAGACGACGACAAGCAGGCCACCACCCATCATCCTCCAGAGCGTCCACCACCTTAGCTCCATCCGGAAGGGCATACAAAGTCTAGGAATTCTTTACCATCCCACATAGATTCGGAGTGATGATCCGAAGACTGCAAAAACCTAACCAGGTATCTGAATGAATTAAGAAAATGAGTTGAATGATACACATACAGGCAAAGAGAAAAGGTTGGGAGTTTAATCCGAGTTCTGACAAACAGTGAGAAGACCATGGGAATAAGAGAGGAAATTAAATAGGAAACAGTCCGGATCCGTAAAATCAGCCAAATCCACTCAAGATACGGAGAAAAAAAGCAATGCCTATATAAATTGAGGAGAGAGAAGAAAAAGAGAAGAGCGGGGAGAAACAACACGCGAGGATAAAATGGAGAGGACAACGAGGAAATGCAACAATTGCCAGGGATTCCACCACGGACGGAAGAAGTGCCGTGAAAGCACCAAGTGTGGTAGACTACACCATTACAACGAGTGCCCAAGACCAAAAGACAAACCGGCCACTTGCGCGAACTATAAATGATGTCAACAAGCCACAAACAACAGGATTGTGCTAATTCCCAATGCATTCCATCTAGTATGAAGCAAGAGGTTTATATTAGATAATATGAAATAATAAATGAAATCTATAGAAATGACAAATTACAAACCTGTTTTGATTTTTCAGTTGGATTCAAATCAATTGGTGCAGCTATATTGAAAGACTTTGAATAAGGTTCCTCGACTTTCGTAGACCCCATGAAAATATTTGTACTTGCTGGTTTACTTTGGTCGGATAATCGTTGAACTAATCTAAAAACAAGTTAAAATAGTGTATGTAAATAGAAGGTTATTATTTACCGATAGTAAACAACAACTTCAATAATGCAGCTAGTAAACTTAAAAATGTAAGTCATTAAATTTTTATCTTCTCAAGTTAATAAAATAATAATTTAAAACACTGTAAAAACTGTTGGCATCGAAATTCTTTCCCAATGACGTATTAAACTTCATTTCACGTAACAGTACTTTGGCAGTCCCCACTCTTTTTTATTTTCAAATGGCACCCCCTGTATATTTTCGTTGAAAATTGCTTGTCACTCTATTTGAAATGCAACGATGTAAAATACTGTAACATAATACATCGCCACCTTACCGTGTTCCAGGATACACTTTAATAGGAGGAAATGAAATAGCAGTTGAACTTGCGAAGAGAGGTGGTAAAACGCCCTTTCAGGGTTTGTTAATATTTCTGTTTATTTACCGGATAATGAATGTATGCGTTACTTTATGGACGCACTGTATACAAACATCTATTTAAAAAAGATATATAGCATAAAACATAATATACAATATGTCCCCCTAAGTTGGAATCATATGGAAAACTTTTTTATTATCAATTTTAGGAAAAAAAAATTATTCTTCATAAAAAGTTCTGCATTATCTAAAACCTATAATACAGTTATCAAATATCAAATTTCTCAGTCGTATACGAGGTTTGTCAAAAAATACGAGTTTTACTTACTTAAGAGTAAAGTACCTTTATTATTTGACAATATCGAAAAATGTTACTAAAAAAAGTAGGATATGTTGAAGCGTTAGTATGAGTAAAAATTAAATTTGTTTGTTTCTAACATTAATGTAATGTTAATTTTATAACTTAGTGTTTGAATGTACCTATTTTATTATTTGCAAAATAAATGAATATACACTTATTCCGCGTTTTAAATGCAACATTATTAAAAACATGGAAAACCTAAAAGATTATCAAGTGTTTCATAATCACAAGAGATCAACTTTTTCTAGTAACATTTTTCAATATTGTCAAATTTAAAGGTACTTTACTCTTAAGTTAAACTAATATTTTTTTGACAAACTTCGTACACGACCAAAAATTTTTATATTTAAGAACTGTATTCTAGGTTTAAGATAATGCATGAGGAATATGAGGAATAACTTTTCTTCCTAAAATTAATAATAAAAAAGTTATCCATATGATTAAAACTTAGAGGAGGACATAGTGTATTATCTAGATAAGGAAAAGTTGAATTAAATGTGAGATTTACTGATGAGTATCATTCAGTATTGTTATTAGTATATATTCAACCATACGCGCCTTGTATTTTTGGGATTATATTATATAATTGAGCGACTGTTAGATCCACGTTTTTACCAACGTACTTATATTAAAGGATATTATTTTTTTGAGGTTATGATTATTCAAAAAATATAATTTTCCTTTAATATTCCCGACATTATTCTTACGTTAAACCAGTCACGCATTCCAATAAATATTTTTAAAAAATTACTTGCCTTAAAATACCAAATAACAAAAAACAGAAACCAAATAACTAATTGTATTAGACTGCCAACGCAAATTCATTATCAGTAACAATATACAAAATACTTTTGGTGTCAGATATAAATTCTATTAGATTTATTTATAAACTCTAAGATAACAAGTACTGAAACTCCTTATTTCTCTCGCAAATACTATAAACAATTGTAATACAAAACAATAATAAAAACTATTATTTTTAACTCACATTTATTACTAAACGGATAAGCTAATGCATTATTTAGTTGTGCTAGTTACAGAGTGTTTGTATGTTTTTTAAACAAAAAATAATAGGCATGATGACTGATTTTGAAAAGTTGCTCCAAATTAATATTGATTCTTGAAGAAATAAGAATTTTAAAGGGGAAAGTTACGTTTTTAAAATACAATTTGGCACCAAAACGTTAGAATAGTAATATCTGTAAGTAAATCATAAATATTTCACAGTTTGCAAATTATTATTATAATTATTATTATTATCCTAGCTTACTCTGTGGAATCTGCTCATATTACTTTTTTAAATGAAACTAACTGTTTCAATATAATCAGAAGATAAATTTGATGTGATGCCTACTTGGTGTTTAATATTTTGACTATACCAAAAAGAGACCTATCTTGTTAAACGATGAAATAAAACAATTTAATTTGTTAAAATCTAAATTATATTTGAACCTTGAACTTTGAACCTGTTCAACTTAAAGTTGTGACGCGTTTCGCTAACACAGTAGCTTTCTCAAATGCGTCACAACTTTAAGTTGAACATAGGTTCAAATATAATGATGATTTTAACAAATTAAATCGGTTTTTTTTTTGAAAATTAGTCGCATCCATCAAAACGTTATCAGCGACTGAACAATATCGGAAATATATAGTAATTGCAACTGCAAATAAGCAAGTACAAAATTTGAACAATATATCAATCAATTTATTTCATTGCTTAGTATGGGTCTTTATTAAGTAAAAGTCTCATCTTTTCAACCTATTTTGTTATTGACTTAATATAAATGAATAGAAAAAAGAATAAGATATGATATTACAAATATTAAAGCTTAGTTATTAAGAGCCTTATGGGGATATCCTGGATGTATTCTTCTCATTTAAGATCAGAGTAAACGCAAACCAAGGAAAGCTATATCTGCTAAATTTTGCAATTGATACTTAATAAGACAATTTAATAGTGGAGAGCTCCTTAGATTTATCTGTTCATTCACTCCATGTAGTGTCTTATAATTTCCAATTTATCAGGGAAATATAGTTCTTCCTTCTTATCACAAATGCTGTACTTCTAATTGTGTGTTAGGTGTTAATGAATGTTTGGTATCCAGTAGATGTTTTGCATAATGTGATTTATCTGGTTGTTTTAATCTGTATGCTAGTAAGTGTTCATACTAAGAGTTTACTGAATAAGGTAGACAAGCAACTCTCGTCCAGGCTGTTGAAACTGGGTAGGAGAAATTTGAAGCCAGTTACCAACCTGGTGACTAGACACTGTACCCTGAGGAAGCATCTGCACAGGATGGGCAAAGTTAGTGAACCTATGTGCAGAAAATGTGAACTCTATGATGAAACAGCTACTCACATACTCTGCTTATGTGAGAACTTACAAGGACTCAGACGGAATAATTATCGTCCTATATCCTTAACTACTAGCCTTTCTAAAGTATGCGAAAAAATTATTAAAAAACGTCTTACTCGATATTTTATTGATCGTAATTTGTTAAGCCCAAATCAGTTCGGTTTTATTGAGGGCAAGTCTACTAGTGATGCAATCATGAAGGTGGTGGGTCAGTTGTATAAAGCAGTTGATGGTTGCACTCCAACTATTGCTGCCTTATTAGATTTAACCAAAGCGTTCGATTTGGTGCCACATTTGCGTTTATTAGAGAAGCTAGACAAACAATTTGGTATTAGGGGTAATGCTTTACAACTATTTAAAAGTTATTTAACAAATAGGGAACAAGCAGTAAAAATCAAAGATATTATCAGCGAAGAAATGACTGTTAAAAGAGGAGTGCCCCAAGGTACAGTCCTGGGGCCGCTTCTTTTTTTGTGCTACATCAATGACTTTCTTAGTCTGAAAAGTATTGGCAAGATTACGGCTTACGCCGATGATACGGTTTTGGTTTTTGACGATAATAATTGGGATACACTTAGGAATAAAGTATCATTTGGACTTTACTTAGCTAAGAAATGGATGAACATTAATGGTCTTCTTCTTAATGAAGCAAAAACAGTAATAATCCCTTTTGCCAAACGTAAAAAAAGTTTACCTTCATATAACAAAATTATTACACATTTCAGTTGTGACTGCTATGCATCTTCTACGAATACTTTTACATGCACGTGTAACTCTAATACTTTGCTTTTGCAAAATAAGGCTAAATATCTTGGGATAATAGTAGATTCCTTTTTAAGTTGGTCTTACCAAATTGATAACATGTGCAAAAAATTAAGATATTTGATATATGTTTTTAAAAAATTAGCAAATATTACAGATATACATTCCTTAAAAATTATCTATTACGGACTTGTAAATTCTATTCTAGGGTATGGTTGTCTCGGTTGGGGAGGAGTTTTTGATACTACTCTAAAGCCGCTGGATATTCTTCATAGAAAAATAATTAAAATTATGTATAAAAAACCATTCGATTTTCCTACAAAAGAGTTGTTTAAAATTAGTTCGTTCTTAAATATTAGACAGATATATGTAAAGACACTTTTAATGAATTGGTATATGAAAAAAATTAACACTAATGCATTACCTCATAATTATTTCACAAGAAATTTTAGCAACAATAATGCATATTCTTTTAGTACAAAGTCCAGATTGGGGGGGAGATACTTTTTACATTACATTCATATATTTATAAATTTTATCGATAATAATATTAGAAATTTAGAACGTGTTAATGTTTTTAAGAAGCATTCTGTTGAATGGATTAAACTTAACTATGACCAAATTAATAACATATTTTCTCATTAAACTGGTAAAAACTTATTATCACCTTGCATTGCTTTTTTTTTGGACCGGTGCTGTTAGGTGGAATCATAGATTCATAAATTTATGAAAATTTCTAAAATATTAAGAAAGTTTAATGCATTTTTTGGTTTTGTTTTATAATAGTATAGCATTATATATTACATATGTAAACATTTTGTTATCTTTTGAGCCACACACAAGAATTTTCTTCCGTGGCAATAGAAATTGTATTTTTTGTATGTGTATTTTGGTACTTAATAAAAAAAAAAAAATTATTAAAAAAAAAAAAAAAAATCACCTTGGAGTGGAAATAATACAACCATCACAACTACTGAAGATCCCTCCAGATAAACTGGTGGCCTATATAGAAGACACGAAGCTTCTGGGATGGAAGTAGGTAGCTATGGGTAATGGTACAAAGATTCAGTTCAAGTGCCTGGGCTGATGAACACTTCTCAAACGTATGAATGAATGAATTAAAGTGTTCATTGTGTCTAATTTCAAAAATTCCAATGGTTTCAACAATATAAACAGCATTTACATGCTTGACAATCAAGTTTATATCCCAGACTTTTTTAATGGGGATATATTCGTTTTTACATTTAAAATTCCTCCAAAAGAGTGCATAACACTTGTGAAAAAATTACTAGAGGATGAAAATACCAATCGATATAATATCAGATATACTCAATTTGTTTGATATACAGTGATGGGCAAATGTGTGGAACCAAGTAAATATCTCTGGAATTATTAGAGATATCAAAATGAAATTTGGAAGGTGGATACTACAGTAGATTGCCTATTTGTTTTCATACTTTTTAAAAAAATTGAACTTCCGGTTTTACCGGAAGTAATGTCGATTTTAAAACTTGCAATTGAACACCCTGTATATTATTTTAGTTTCTGATGAAACATTTTATTACGAATACAAAAATATCGGGTTCGATATTTTTCATTTCAATACCTACCGAGATATTAACAGAAAAGTAACTAAGGAAAGGAAAAATCTAATATCCATTATAGAAATAATCATAATTATTAACTGAAACTAAGTGATTTTCAAAACATTGAATCTTAACTAAACTAAAATTAATGTATTAGATGTTCAAACTGAGCACCGTTTACTTGACAATAAGCAAGTCGGTTTGTAAATTCTCTAGTAACATTAGCTATTACTTCTGGTGGAATTCTCTGGATCTCTTGAGTTATTGTTGCAGCTTATTCTTGCAAATCATTTATTATTTTTGTAATCGTAATAAAAGGTTTCATCAGAAACTAAAATAATATACAGGGTGTTCCATTGCAAATTTTAAAAACGACATTACTTCCGGTAAAACCGGAAGTTCAAAATTGTTAAAAAATATGAAAACAAATAGGCAATCTAGTGTAGTATCCACCTTCCAAATTTCTTTTTGATATCTCTAATAATTCCAGAGATATTTACTTGGTTCCACGCATTTTCCCATCACTGTATGTATCAATCAAAACCATTTTACTTTTGACAATAAATATTAAAAATGAAGGTTTACCAATTGGAAGCCATATATCTCCAATTTTGGCAAACATTTTTATGGATAGTTTAAAAAGAAAAATCTTTGAATGTAGCATTTTTTAAAATATCCTATTTTGGTAAAGTTATGTAGTGTATCGATTTTTATATGAGGAGGATGTTATTTCATTTTGTCTTATGATGTTTTATGTGCACCAGCTACTTACTGCTATCAGGTGGTGGTCCAATAAAAATTATTACTAATATTAATTTTTGTTAATAAAATTGTCCAGCTGGTGATATAAAAACGAAGAAAATATTAATTAAGATTTCATCTGGGTATAATGAAGTAGGAAAACAATACCTGTAATATTTTTCTTCCTAGCACTTTAGAAAGTATAGTTGAAATAATACCCTTCTTGGTGTGCGTCATCGATTGTTAATCTCCTTCTATCACATTATGAAATGGAAAAAAGGCAGGTCTGTGATTAATCCTAATAAAAATATCACAATAATGAACCATTTGAATGTTGTACAAACGTTAACCCTAATCTTTGACTTACAAAAATTTGATTGGTTGATGTTTAGATTACGCGCCATCGCAACCTATCAATCGCGAGGTTAAAATACTATGAAGGCGTAACTTTCGTAGCGGCAATGTGTCTTACGTCTTTTTCTACTGTCACACTGACAGTTCTTGTCAGGTGTGTACTTTGTTGCTTACGGTCAATTATTATTTATGAGAAATGAATATTAATCTTATTGTTATAATTATCTAAATAATACAAAAATATGCCTAGATACACGAAAAAACATCAGCATTTTGAAAGTTCTGAAGTATTTTCAGTTAGAAAAAGAAGCTGGTAATTATCAATTTCATAGCCTTCTCGGCTTTGGCTTAATACGTGCCTGATGATTTTATTTATCAAATTTAAGATTAGCTATATGTCAAAATAGCAAATAAAATAAACGACATGCCGAAAACCTGGATATACGTCACAATCGATGACGCACACCAAGAAGGGTATTATTTTAACTTATACTCACTTTCCTCCCTAATATAATAATTGATCCTGTGTAGTATGCAAGTTGTAAAGAAGTACAATTTTACAATTAATGAAAAGAAAAGTTTGTATTCACAAAAATCTATTAAACTTCTTGGATACTTAATCGAAAATCAAACTCTAAAACCTGACCCTGAACGACTTGAACCTCTAATAAAACTGCCACTACCTCAAAACTCTCAATCGCTCAAAAGAGCTATTGGTATGTTTTCTCACTATTCCAAATTTATTCCTCGTTTTTCAGAAAAAATCCATCGATTAGTTACCATCAAAACTTTCCCTTTGTCTGATCAGGTAGCTCAGGATTTTGAAATTCTTAAAAATGAAATTGCTTTGTCAGCTGTAACTTCTATTGATGATAAAATTCCCCTTGTCGTTGAGACGGATGCGTCTGACCATTCTATTGCTGCGACTCTCAGTCAAGAAGGAAGACCTGTAGCCTTTTTCTCAAGGACATTAACAAGTTGTGAAAGAAATCATTCTTCCGTTGAAAAAGAGGCATATGCTATAGTTGAGGCCGTTAAAAAATGGCGCCATTTCTTAATTGGAAGACACTTTCAACTTATAACAGACCAAAAATCGGTATCGTTTATGTTTAACATGCGACACTCCAGTAAAATCAAAAACGAGAAGATTATAAGGTGGCGTCTAGAATTATCCTGTTACAGTTTTGATATTCAGTATCGGCCAGGAACTGACAATGTGGTACCTGATACTTTTTCAAGAGTTTGCTGCACAACTCTTACCAATCTATCTTTAATTGATTTACATCAAGCTCTATGCCATCCTGGGATTACCCGAATGGTACATTATATAAGATCTCGTAATTTACCCTACTCTATCGAAGAGGTACGTGCTATGACAGCTGGCTGTCCTGTATGTTCAGAAATTAAACCAAAGTTTGTAAAAATTCAAGGAAAATTGATAAAGGCTACTTCACCATTCGAAAGGCTATCCTTAGATTTCAAAGGACCCCTTCCTTCTAATTCTCGTAACAAATACATTCTCACAATTATAGATGAATATACTAGATTTCCGTTTGCTTATCCATGCCGAGATCTGACTGCAAAAACTGTTATCGAATGTCTTACTAATTTATTTTCAATTTTTGGCATGCCTGGCTACATTCATTCTGATCAGGGTGCATCTTTCATGTCTCATGAACTGAAAAAATTTTTACATTCATATGGAATACCCACAAGCAGAACTACCGCTTATAATCCTGAAGGTAATGGCCAAACCGAAAGATACAATGGAATTATTTGGAAAACTATTTCTCTGGCCCTTAAGTCAAGAAATTTCAAATCTGATCAATGGGAAGAAGTACTTGACGTCGCTCTCCATTCTATTCGTTCACTCTTATGCACAGCTACAAATACTACACCGCATGAAAGAATGTTTATTCATCCAAGAAAATCACCAAATGGCATTGCAATACCTTCATGGCTAATGAATCCTGGAAAAGTATTTATGAAGAAGCATGTGAGGCACTCTAAGTACGATCCTTTAGTTGAAGAGGTTGACTTAATAGAAGCTAATCCAAAGTATGCTGTTGTAAGATATGACGATGGACGTGAAGCAACTGTTTCTCTAAGACATCTTGCTCCGTGTGGAGATAAGACTACATTGGACCAATCAATCCAAAATAGCAAATTGGCAACGAAAACATCCGAAACGACAACTGAAACAAGTAGTTCTCAACTTGATTCTAATAAAATGGAAAACATTTACAATACTCCTCAAGACCTTCAAAGAAGCGACTATTTTGAAACTGAAATTCCTCAAAGTACGAGATGTAGTACTAGAAAAAGAAAAACTCCTGCCTACCTTGAAGATTTTGTCGAAAATTGTCTAGACTTAGTTGCAATAGGTCTGCAATCGTCTG
>CAJUYH010008423.1:8876-24390 GCA_910591685.1 Galerucella tenella
TTTTTTTTCCAAAATATGGAACTGATTCTTTGCTTTTTACTCTGTCTCCTACCAGCCTAACTACTTCTATAGGTAAATTATTCAGATCTTTCAAACTACGTTTAGAGGCCAACCATTTATGTGGCTACACTAATATCTACTGTGCTGGTAGTGCTGGGAGAAGCTAGACTAACCGATAATGCCGTTGTGGCGGCGAAGAATGTCTTGTGATCGGTTATTTCGTCTTCGGCTCTTCAAAAAAAGTGGCAAGACATGTTTTTATTTGTAAAACGGCTCAAGCTGTAGGGTGAAGCGGTGTATCTAGTAAAATTTGGATTTAAATGCTTGTTAAACAAAGAAATAAAGTTGGAATGATTGAGGTGACAATTGGGCTTCATAATTCTGAGTCTCCGTTTCAATTGTGTGTGTAAAAATTGCAGCAGTTTTTCTAGAATTGTTGGATTTCTTGAAACAATATCTCAAATTGATGGATTACATTTTCTGTAAGGTAAAAGTGCAATAAAATAGTAGGAAGTATTGATTGATTATCAACTGAGAATATAAATTCGAATGATCCATCAACAGTCCATACGAAAAGGAGATAAAAGTTTCTCTCGTGGAAATTATCGTTGGAAAAAAGTAGGGAAACTCCCATTATCGTCAATTCTAATTTGTCAGGAAGTTGGGAGTCGAAGACATAGTTAATTTTCCTTGGGATTTCAAAAGGGCTTGATTAAACTATTCACTCACACCACGTAAAGTTTAAAGGTTGGTATCCCTTTTAGTACATGGTTCATTTTGTTGATTGTATACAGGGTGTCCCACGACGAGTTAAAACTATCTGTATATGGCAAAATACTTATAGTAGAATCATGAAAATTTCTACGTTTCGGTTTTCGAATGCGAACTTTTTAACTAAAATATTTTCAAAAATGGCAGACTTCCGGTTCTACCGGAAGTCGACTGAGACTTTGTTATTTTAAATGGAACACCCTGTATATTAATACATTTTTAAAATCTACGTAAAATTTTAGTATACTTTGTCTGAAAACTTTTTCCGAAAAATGCATCTTTTTTGAGTTATTGATTTTTTGTGAAAAATTTGACGGTTGCAGACCCTTACAAATTATTTTTTTGAGAGGATACCCTTGAAGATATGAAAATGGTTTCTGTTCGGTTGCTTTTAGCAAGGTCAGACGTATTTGAATCTATGCTGAAAATTTTTTCATTGTATACAGGGTGTGTATAGAAAGTGTTCAAAGTTTTTCATAAATATCAAATTTCTTCATTTTTTTAAGCTGAACCACCCGGTTTTTTCTATTTTAATGCATTCAGGGGTAAAAAATAAGGCAAATTCATGTATACTTTCCTATACCTAAACCTTACTGTTATCCAGATATTGAATGCTTTCTCTAACTTTTGACAGATGCAGGTGTGGTCTAAATTTTATTTTGACCCATTGATACAAGCACTAAGAAATACATGGTAAATATGGCAAAGTTGTTACAAGAACATATTTGCTTTATTTGCAGTAAGATATCCTGCATCTCTAAAAATTTACAGAAAACATTTAATATCTGGATAACGGTAAGGTTTAGGTATAGGAAAGTTGACATGAATTTGCTTTATTTTTTATCCCTGAATTCATTGAAATAGAAAAAACCGGGTGGTTCTATTTAAAAAAATAAAGAAATTTGATATTCATGAAGTTAAACTTTGAACACTTTCTATACACACCCTGTATAAAATGAAAAATTTTTCAACATAGATTCAAATAGGTCCGACTTTGCTAAAAGCAACCGAACAGAAACCATTTTCATATCTTTAAGGGTATCCTCCTAAAAAAATAATTTACAAGGGTCTGCAACGGTCCAATTTTTTACAAAAAAATCAACAACTCAAATAATCTGCATTTTTCGAAAAAAATTTTCAGACAAAACTACTGAAATTTTACGTAGATTTCGAAAATTTACTAAGATACAGGGTGCTCTATTCAAAATATTTTAGTTAAAAAGATTTTCATGATTTTACTATAAGTATTTTGCCATATACAGATAGTTTTCACTCGTCGTGGGACACCCTTTATATATGAGGAAGAGGATGTATATATTTGTCAACTTTTAGTGAAGTTAATTGGAAGTTTTAGTCCTATAAAAAATTACCATGATATCCAGCATTTATTTGTTCTGATATTTTCAAAAATAATTAAGAAGAAGGTCCTTTACAGGGTTTAATATGTTTAGTTTAACAACAAATGCAATAATTAATAGAAAATATGTACCCGACTTGGAAAATTTTAATTTCGTGACAAACAATTTTAATTAACGAGCTTCTTGGGTATTTTTTCTTCTCCACGTAGTCATGTCACGCGAACAACTCCAATATTTATGACTTTCCAGATATTTCTATTAAAATTGTTCGGTGTACCAGGCGAGGATGAGCTGGTAATGCCAGGAATCCTTTTAGAACATTGGAGGATATTTTTAGTCAATAATAATGTTTTGTTCCCAATAAAATTATTTCAAGTCAAATAATAAATCGAAATTATCTCACTATTTTATTATAGGGATTGAATATTTTGCAACTTTTCAACTATTTATGAAACTTATATCTATATGTCCTATAGAATGGCCACCTCGGTCACCAGATCTGACACCATTAGATTTTTTTCTATGGGGGTTTATACTACGGCACCAGATAGCATTGGCGTTTTGAAAGAAAGAATTATTGAAGAATGCAATGCAATTTTAGCTGACACATTCGAACGAGTACGACAAGAGTTCACATTACATTTCGAAATTTTTTTTTTGACAATTGACCCCCTCCCAAAATCGCCCCACGTATGACCCCGAATTGATAGTGGAAGCTTCGTATGGTGTTTGTAGGTATGGCATATAGAGAGCTACATTAGTGGAATTTTTGACCTAACCTCAAAATTTGGCGCCACTTGTGGCGCCCTCTATATTGATATTTAATTTTTCTAATAATGGATTCCGATAGAGTCGAACATGGAAATTTTCATGGGCATAATGAAAATTTTAAAAAAAATTATTTAATTTTTTTTTTCAAGGTTTTTTGCCTTTTTTTGGAATTTTTATCATGACCCCCCATGTTTTATATAGTCAATAGAAAGGTCTTGAGGAGTTCTTCAAAAAAGGATTTGGCTATTTTCTCCATATTTTCATAAATAAAAAAGTTGCCTTTATATTTTCGAGTATAATTCCAATGTCAACAATCATCGGTACAAGTCATTATTTTTCCCAAAATCCGTTCGACCCGATCTACACGAAACCACTATTGGGCACTCTGACAAAATTTTTTTTAAATATATAACCCTAACGACACCACTGATAAATTTTTTTTGAGTAATTCCCTACACGTCAAGCATAATCATTTTCGGTCCTCTATATTTTTGCATTCTTGCAAAATTTCGATAGGACGTCTTCTTCACCTTCAAAAACCCAGCTCAAGTTGCCCGTTATGTATAAGCACTGGCTCAGGAGGGTAAAATTTGACCCAATCCACATTTCATTCCGAATTCGATGAAATTTGGTATAGAGGTATTTTCGATGACCCCGAATACGATGGCAACAATTTCCGTTCTTCAAAATCAATTTTACCCTGTCAAAATCGATTTTCAAAATTTTCGCCAGGCCCATTAAGGGGGGGTGAAAAAAAAATTTCGTCCGATTTTGATGAACATTTTATGGAGGGGTGTTTTCGAGGTCAAGGATTCCAATGAAAAATGTCAGTTGTGACATTGAAAAATTTTGACAGGTTGTTATGAAAATTTATACAAAAACTCTCCAAAATCAGACACTTAAACATATTTTTCGACAGGTATAATACCGTATAAAAATAGTAATACTGAAATTGCCATCCTATATGCTCGCTCTCGATAATTAATGTTGCAATTATTTTTGATTACGCTGTTCAAAGAGATTCGCGTATTGCACTTCGGGTGGATATAATGATAATCCTTCGAATATTATCTATCCCCTATTTCCGAAAGCATATCTAACGTATAACGGGGCTGTTATATTCAAACTTACTTTCCCGGCTCGAATCGGGATTAAATCCAACAAAGCAATTTTCTGGCTTGCCCAAATTATTTAAAGTGATTTGTGAGAATCGAATAATATATATATATACACCGAATTTATTCAACCGTATCATTCTAGGACCAATTTTGAAAGAGCTTTTGAATTACGTATAAACCAAAAGAAACACCACAGGTAATAAAATTCACATCCTTACGGATAGTAGACAAGCACTACTAGCCCTGAACAGACCACGTATCACATCAGGCCTAGTACTGGAGTGTCACCTGTCCGGATCTCTACGCTGGATCAAGGGCCACAGTAAATCGACTTACTAGCCAGGAAAGCAGCCTCCCAAAAACTCTTGGGACCTGGCAATTTCATTGGTCTGTCGGCGTCGGCTATGATTGACCTAATAAAGGAACACTCCCTTGAAAAGTTTAATGGTAGATGGGACGATGCAGAAGGTTGCAGGCTTGCCAAGGAACTGCTGCAGTATCCGGACATGAAAATATCCAAAAAATACGTGACTATGAATAGACAGAACCTTCAGACAGCCACGGGTTTTCTGACCGATCACTGCCACCTATGAAAACACCTCTACAGACTGGGTCTGTTTGACACTTCACTTTGTAGAGGATGTGAACAGGAAGATGAGAATGTCGAACACATTCTTTGTGAATGTCCGACACTCTCTCAATTCAGGTTCTCTATATTCGGCGAGTACAGGCTAACACAAGCCAGCATGAGGGAGCTTACTTCCGTCGAGGCTATCGCCTCCTTCAAACAGGTAGGCTGGATGACGGGCTAGAAGGACGTCTGAACCTCAGAAGGATGTACTATGGACCAATTGTGACCTAAGTGCTGTGGGGTCATCAAAATCTTACAGATACAGATACGTATAAACAGGATATATGTAGATGGAAACGACAGTAGCGTTATCTCCAAAAAAGAAGAGTTTGCTCGTTTTCCCCAATCGAAATATAGTGTTAAATAAGTCCTTGACAGCTATGTTGAGGATATAGCACATGAAACATGTCAAATATGATAGACTTAACGAGCCGGGAGTTGAACAAGAAGCATGTAACACAAGCTAATCTAGATTAACACCCAAGGTGGCTGTTCGATAAGGTCAGGACCAGTAGGAGATCTGTGGTCAAGGCTTCAAGCATGCGTTGTTCCGTATTGAAAATATTACACTGTACTGGAGAAAATGTATAGGATTATTTCTATTCTGTATACTTTGACTATAAAATGAAAATCGCCGTATTTAAACTTTTGTCATAACACTTCGTTAGGGTCGTATATTAATGGGAATTTTATACAGAAGCGTCTAGACGAGATAATTGATGCACCAAAAACAATTACGAAAAACATTTATTGTTCAGGGCTGTTTAGAAGATTACATTTTCAGATATAGAGATTAACGTAAACAGTCATGTGATTTGAGATTTGTTTTAGCATAAAAAGAGATTTCAATTTCGATAAATAATAAATATTTAAGTCATAAGCTAATCAGTCTATGTTTACAAGGAGATCCTTTCATCTCTAACACTTGAACTTGAATTTTAAAATGTGGAATAGAGGAGTGTTATTCTGTCACTAGTTGTGTCAAGTGTCAGTTTTTTTCGACTTTATCAATTTTTAAAGCTTTCAGAAGCAAATTAGGTCACAAGAACTCAGAGCGTGATACACGAATAAGAACGTAAACAAATGACGTCACACCATGGGGAAGCGATCTTTATGACGTAAAGCGCGTTTTGGCGGACTTTCAAATTTTATGATTTTTAAAGTCGTTTTAAAAGTGAAGTTTATATTTTTTTTTTAAATAGGCATGCAGGGTGTTAGGAGACCTGATAAAGCGTCAATTCCTACCAATAGCAAAATTTATGCTTGTACCCTATTGTGTATGTCTATTTTCGATTAGATTTTTGTAGCATTACTAGTTAGTTGTATCCTTAGATTAGGAAAGTTCCTAGAATTATTGGCCACCGATATGTTGAGTATTCAGCTAAAAAGTCATTTTAAATTTCAAAATATACGCTTCGTGGGTGTATTCATTATTTCAATAAAGCAAAATAGATGTTCGCAATGATAAAAAACATGCAAAAATCTTATATTTTGAATGGTAGACCTTAACTGTCATACTTGTCAGAAAAAACTACTTTTTGTTGGCCATAATGACCTTAGACTGAACTCCTCCATTGAATGATATAAACGTCAAATCAAGTTACTAGTTTTAACCAACTCTAGTACAACTAAATTTGTACAAAATAATAAAAAAACCAGAACGAATCGTTTTATTTTTCAAGAATCCGGTACCAACTTACAGTCGATCCCCTTCAAAATCCCGTCACCCTAAATTCCGGAGCTTATCGTTGCACAGCATCCGGCGAAATATTAATAGGATTTCAAATAATCGAAAGTTACAAAAATTACAATCTGTTTATTAAACCCCTACCGACATTGGATTTTAATTGAAACCATTTATCAAACGGGGGGTAAGTAAAATAAGTCGGTTCAGGGAAATATTTCAGGGGTTGATTTAAATCGTATTAAAAGAATCCCTCAAGATGCTGGAAAGAGACAACTAAGTGTCTCTAATATGGGCGCCGGCGCATGAGAGGATACTACTACTACTACTAAATGTGCAGGCGAGCCTTGTCCTGGACAACTCAAGCCAAGGTTCCGACACTGAGGCCACTGGCGGGCCCATTGTGCCAATCCTGCTACCTAGTCATCCATGAAGCCGAGCCCTTCAATAAAGGCCGCAACCTTTTTCAGTGGATGCCTGCTTGTGTCTCCAGGAGCCATGACAGTGACTCCGAAGATTCGCCGGCGTAATACAGCCCAGTGTGGACACTCTAAGAGAACATGAACTGACGTTTCATCAGTCATGCCGCAACCCCTACATAGGGAACTTTCCTCTACTCCTAGATTGTAGAGGTGCTTCCTCATACAGCAGTGCCCTGTTAGGAGTCCTGCTATCTTCCTTAGCCTACTCCTTGGTAGTTCAGTGGCTGCCCTGGCGTGTCCATCAGTCCATCCCTTCAGTAGAAGTTTGGATTGTCTAGGACCCTGCAGAGCATTCCAATGAGCGAGGTGCTGATTCCTCAGCCACTTCTTCGTCTCCTTACGAATTCTTTGTTTTGTTAGGCCCAGGGTCGGGCCCGGGCCGCAGAAAGGAGCTGCCGCCCCTTCCGCAGCCAGTGCATCCGCCATCTCGTTGCCTTCAAAACCAGAGTGGGCTGGAATCCATTCTAGCCGCACCACGTTCCGCCTTGCAAGATTAGCAAGTAGTTCTCGACATTCGTTGGCAAGTCCTGAGTTGCCGGTATACCCACTCAGGGCTTTAATTGCTGCCTGACTGTCGGAGTATATGGTTATGCGTCGATCCACATAACCTCTGTCTAGGTTTATCTGCGCACATTCTAAGATAGCATATATCTCGGCCTGATATGCAGATACACCCTCACCCAATGGTACACAAACCTGTGTTCTTGGGTTCCTGGAGTAAATTCCAGCCCCTGCTCTATCACCGGAGCATGAGCCATCTGTGTACCAGACGGTCTCATTAAGCTGTGTATTCCTCTCTTTTTCCCAGGACTCTCTATCCCGTATCATGGCCCTGTATGGGGTAGCGAAGTAGTACTTACGCAGGCATTCATCAGCCGCTCGAGCCAGAACTGGAATATCTTCCAGGAGCCGGAGCTTCTTGACGTGCCTGCACTCTTCCCCTCTTCGCACGTATCCCAGCCGTTTCAAGCGCAGGAAAGCCCTCGCCGCCTCAGCCTCGATTACATGATGAAGAGGCCGAAGACCAAGGATCACCTCCATCGCAACAGTTGGTGTAGTTCTCATACAGCCAGTTGCCCCCAAACTGACCACCCTTTGAAGGCGTGCCAGTTGCGATCTAGCCGTGACCAAGGTTACCCTCGGCCACCAGACCAGAGCCGCATATGTGAGCATAGGCAGCATAATCACTCTATAGAACCATATGATCGTTTTGGGGGTCAGTCCCCACCTCGGACCAATGGCATGAGAGGATTGTGGAGAATGAAATGAAAGACCAGCTAGCTAAAGAAGGTTCTAATGTAGCCTTGAAGGTCCAGAACCGTTTTGTGAAATCACAAAAGATTACATAGAAGGGGAACTGGCTAGTTGAACTTTAACCATGAATAACTCTTAAGCAAGTGAATATATCGAAAAATATTAAGAGAAAGCTTTTGTAGAGCGTTCAATTTTCTACAAAAATAATTGTTTGCCATTGCCATTTATAAACTGTCATAGAGACATAAAAATTAATTGTAAATAGTGCCAAAACCCCATGTTATTTAAATGGAAAATGTATCGTTTTAGAGGCACGGTTTATTATGAATATCAAGGGCTTATATGGGTCTTATATGAACTAAAAATGTTCGAGGCGCTGCAAAGTAAAAATCAAATTGGTAAATAACGGAGACCCTAATAAAGACACTTTAAGCCGACATGAAAAATGTCCAGTATAATCTTAAATTAAATTGTTCTTTATTTGTGCTAGCAGATGACTGCCGATTTAGTACCCTAAAGATCTTCTCATTTTCAATCACCCGCTCAAGCTACATAAATCAATCGAAATGAGCCTCACACCATCATTACACAATATACATCCCTCCGAACTCAAAATGGCACTTAACCGCTGTTTCCGAAAATCTATAAATGTAACACCACCTACCCCACATACTTTTGTCACTCCCTTACACACTCCTGTAACTAACAATGCAGTACGATTCATTAAACTTTACAAGGGCAACATCGGCCATGCAGGGTGATTTTTCGGGCACAGAGATGGACTTTTATTGTTCTTTTTTTTTCTTATTGAATGTGTTATTATGGAAAAGTATATGAGCTAGTAACCTAACACTCCAAAAGTTTGGGAAAGTACGTTCCAAGCGAAAATTTACGACATAGTGAAGTGTGCCCGGGTTAATATTGATAAAAAATGTAGAAGGCAGAAGGTTTACCATAAAGTCTCAGATAATCAAGCAGAAATTAAAGTTCTGAGCTCACTTCTAGAATGGTATGGAATAAACTCAATGAACCAAGGCGAAATCTAAACCTTTTGACAGCTTCTTTTAGGACCCAGTGACACCTACGGCCTAACGACTTCGACAATTACGGAACTAGCCAAACGTTACACCCATGCTCAATCCCTTAAGTGATGGAATGGAATCAAAGGATGCTGTCTTGCCATGATCATCCTGGGCGACCTTGGGAAGCTGGCGCCGAAGAAATATTTGGGGATGACCAGGAAAAACCTACGTTTAATAGTAGAATTTCTGACTGGCCACTGTCAACTAAGGAAGCACCTCCATACCAAAGATTACACACTGTCTCAGAGACAGTGTGTTTAAGTGTGTTAGTATACTTAAGGATTAAGGGCCAGAGAATTTTGTTTATTTCATTTAGTATCCTGTCTTCCAAAAGTATCAATAATATTATAAAAGTGGTTTTAAAATGCCCGTGTGTTGTGCTGTGATGGGTTGTTCCAGCAAGGTGGGGAAACCAGAAATATCCTTTTATGGTTTTCCCAAAGACGTTGAGAGGTGTCAATTTTGTTTACAACAGATTACCAAAATCTATCAAGCCCAGAAGGAAATGCTTTAGTGTTTGTTACGGGGTATTTGTTAAAAAAATGTCTAATACAACATTCATGTGAAACATGCTTAAAGTTTGCCCATTCGGCTGATAATTTAATAAACAGAGAAACTTTTTTCTGTAAACTAAGAGCTTACACGACAAAGAAGGATGAATTTAGTGGCTTATGTGTACCATCAAGGATTTGTTGAGAACGTAATTGCGATGGAAAAAAAATTTATCGAAAAATTCAATTCTATAGCTAACCAAAGGGGAATTGGTCAGTTCCTTTTGAACGAATTTACTAAATTTTCTTTTCATCATCCATGTAATCAATTTCCTTACAAATATTATGCAAGTCTCTTCACCAGAGTCAGTATATATTTTACTCTCAAATCTATATTGAAAGATTTGAAAGACAATAGATTAAATTTAACACATAAACCAAACTCCAAACTTAGTACTGTAATAAGTACCAAGGGTGGAATTATGGAAAACATCACCCTGTATAACAAATTTCAAGTATATTCAAAACAAAATTAACTTCATAAAAATATAATTTAGATTCAAGTAGCATAGCAAATTTCAATCAGACTAAACAATGCTGATAATGCACAATGACACAAATACAAAGTGACCCAAAAGGAACCTAGTTTCTAAAACACGAGTTCGCTGATGAAGCAAAGCGATCGTGGGTTACAAAGTACACGTGTGTCCAATAAGAAAGCAAGGAATGAAAAAGTGGTGAGAAGCTGACTGGACAAAAATTGCCCAAAGCTGGACGAGACAGAAAAAAGACAAGGAGTTGGGTCCCGAACGCGGTTGCGGGCGGTTGCCCCATAGAGTTCGCGGTTAGCGGTCATCTGGAAAAATCCAGAGTTATATTTTGACTAGTAAGACAAAAGTAGTGCGGAGTTCAATATAAGTTTCGTTTCGACACTTGAAGGATTTTTTTTGAGAGAGCGTCTACTGTAAGCGCTTAAAGAGTGATTCGGTAAAGAGGGTAGCGAACGGCCAAATAAGATTTGCACATGTGGCCAAAGTGCTGTGAGCCTACACTCATCCTCCCTACCCTACAGATACAGATACATCTGCTTTGGAAAATATTTTCAAATATTGTCATTGTCACAAATATGTCATTTTATAGGTACGTTCCTGTGTCGAGACCCTTCTCGACCTAAGTGCGTAAGAGCCCCTCAGCGTCTATTTAATAATGTTTCCGTGGAATTAAATTTTTAGTTTTCTTCGATGCATTTTCAACATATCCTAGTCCGCAGAGCTTTATGCCTGTAGGGAGAAAAGAGGGGGAGAGCCGGGAAATTGGGGTGGTTTATACGTCTGTCAAATACATAAAGGTTTTTTTTCATAGATTTACTTATCAAAGAGATATTTCTGTTACTACATCTTGAGTTTTATGTTGTATTTGATCTTAAGATTTGTATATTTCAGATATTAGCTTTTACGTCGTTTGTAAGGGTGGATTTGTTTGTTTTTTGGGGTTGTTTTTAAGTAAAAGTCGAAATAGATTTCTAAGTATTGGGACGTATCGGCTAAGGGCGATTTAGTTGTAATGGAAAAATTGTAAGAAAACATCTAACCTATAAAATAACTTTATCCAACAAATTTCTCAAGGTACAAAATCCAAATCGAAGTAAACCATTTTGATCTGTTATCATACACTGAATCTCCCACAATGGACCTATTTGTGAACCGTTGAAAAGGAATGGAGAACGTTAGACGAGTATGTTTATTGAATTCAGCCCTTTGGAGTGACTGCCTTGACAAGTGATATCCAATATAATTTCCAGCTGCGGTATACAGGGCTGCACTATATTGATTTACTAAGAAAAACGCCCAATTTCGATTTCTTACCAAAGTAGCTCTCTAAATCTGTCAAATTAAGTATTTCTACGCTAAAAATAATAAATTTCACAATGAAGACTCGCTGTGTGGGTCGTTAATGGGAATTTAAGGCTCTTCTTAGCTAATCCAAAGCATGCTCAATAGGATTGAGGTCAAGCGATCGAGGAGGCTTGGAGAACTACTCTTGCACGATGCAGTAGAGCAACCTCATGCTTTGCTCTTCTACGTACTATTCCAATTAAGACCGAAACATCATTAGGATTCAAATTGTATGATCCGACCAGCACTCAGAGATTCTCTACGGTTATAGACAGTCAAACATTGATCTCGTCCAATGCTAGGTCTCTCCCTCGCGCTTCCAGCTGCTGAATATCTACGGAGTCACTTATGTCTATGAAGACGACCCGTCTCAATCAAAACAATAGCTCTACTAGAGCTTCATCTTCGTCTATCCATGTCGGATAGTCAAGCAGCCATTAAAGCACTGAGCTCTTGTGTAATCAGTTCCAAAATGGTGTGGGAATGCCTAGACAAACTCAATGAACTAGGCGAGAACAATATAGTCACCTTACTATGGATTCCAGGACACACTGGAATAGAGGGGGAGCAAAGAGGGGGACTGAAATACCTTTCTGGGTGCCTGAACCCTTTTGCGGAATCAGTCTCAATGTAACATTGGAAGAAATAGGTAAGGCCGAGAAAAGAGAAGATATGACCATTGGAAAGATCTAGTAGGGCTTATACAATCAAAGATTCTTCTGGGTGACTACAACCTGTTGAGATGAAATGAATGCATAAGTCAAAGTAAAACTGCGCTCAGAGTTTTAACAGGGATCCTAACGGGACATTGTCGCCTGAACGGGCACCTGAAAAAACTGAAAATAGTGAAGGAAGAATGCAGATTTTGTGTAATGGAAGAAGAAACCTCCATCCACATACTTTCCAACTACACAGCACTTCAGAATCCTAGAGCACAGCACCTGGGAGATTACTGGATAGAAGAGGAACTTGAAGCTTGCAGACATCCTGAAATTCCTCCGGGAAATAGGACTAAAGGAACTACTAGTTTCTGAGACTCTCCTCAAAAACTGAGTAGAAGTAAGGGGGCACAATAGATCTTTTAGGTCTCAGTGAATTTCACCCCAAAATACATAGATACATACATGGCTTCCTCCTTCAAATCACAGTAGTCTGGATAAAATAGTCAGATTAGCGTTAAAAAAAGGAAGAGCCCAAGTCCTGGATCTTCGAGCCGGATTTTACACAGTACAATTTTGTTTAAAATAAATTTTTTCGGGGATTTCAAGATGGTCACCCTATACATTATCCCATTTCAATATGCTTTGATATATGAGTGTGATCAGGGTGTGTACTCCGTCCTAAATATTAGCATAATATTTTAGGATGTCAATATGTCTGAATTGACGCCCCTCTTGGCAGACTATATCGAATTAATGAATGGAGTAAATTCAAATATGTCACGAGTTCATTGAAGGGTGTTAAGAGGGGGTTTGTACCAAATAGAGAGACAAATTAATTTTTATGTTAAAAAAAAATTAGATCGTAAGAATACCCAGGCAAATAATAAGAGTTAAGAGGTGGTTTAAAAATAGAAACAAAAATTATACTATTTCGGGTAACTTAAAATATAACCTACGGCTACCAGATATCAGCAGCATATTCACTGGAGAACTTTCAGCTATATTACATTCCTTAAAATTGCCTGTGCCCAACAATAAAAACATTTTGGTTATTACCGACTCTCTAAGTGACGTGCAAAGTTTAAAATCCGTCTACTCAAACCACGAAGTCATTCTAAGAATCAAGAACCAACTTTTCAGTCCGATAATAGGAATATATCTTTCTTATGGGTACCATCACACGCCGGTATAAAGGGTAACGAAGACGCCGATATCTCAGCTCAAGATTAGCACAAGAAGTGAAACTGAAGCTGATTTGATCGTCTGGCACGGCGCTAAAATGATCAGCCAGTTTGATGAAATCCGATTTGCCATAGGCACGTTTTTTTTATGAACTTGTAGATCTACCAATCGACCAGCTGCGTTTTTATATTCATTGGTGGATTGTAGATTGAAGAAATAACGCGTTTATTTATTACTGTTGCATCGACCAAAATTGCAAACCACTCCACCGTTGTATCGAGGTAGTGGATAAAATTGGTGGTGTACAAAATGACAGCGCAACCTCAAGAAACTAACGATTTTTTTGAAGCGGTCAAAGAAATGGACGAATTAATAGAAATAAATTCAAAATTTGGTAACAAGGTATTGATGGTTCTATTAACAGCGTCAGAAATTGAAAAAAATTTCAAGATGAACTGCTACTACGAGATCTAGAGGCTGAAATAACTACAACACTTTTAAAAGTATCTTCATTAATTTCATAAATTTTTGCTAATAACAACAGTCAACTTAGAATGACAAAAGAAGCTGTTCTGTCAATATTAGAAATGATTGAGGATTCACTTGAGTGTCGAACTGCTGCTTCACCCTGCATCCAAGCCTCCTCTTCTGATTTCCAGTTTGCCCCATCCGTTTTTCCATTTTCTTTTACATTTTTATGTTTATATGCAATTTTTAGAAGCAAATTTATCTCCCCTGCAGTGAAATTGCATCCTCTCTTAGACGTTAACCTTCAGATATCGACCTATCCGCCAGTTGAAACTGACAGATAAATATTTGACATTTTATCTGCCGGATAAAGTTATCCTGTTGTTGATAAACCGACCTTTCCAAAATAACCGGTAGTTAAGCATTAACTGACGGATAAATTACTATTGATAAACCGGGCCAGATGATTTAAACAACAACTGCGTTTTTTTATGTGCCACTGATGACTCTAACATGTCGTTGCAGCGGAGACTGACGTCATTCAACCAATGGTGAATAAATGATGTAAAAAAAACGTGCCTTATTTGTCGATTCTGACGTCTATTCTTGAACAATGAGCGGCATAGATTTATGGCGAATGATTCTTGGCCCGTGAAAATCATACGCTCCGGATCGCATGGTCCGAAATAGAGGAGCAGAGTAGAATGAATTGGCGCTTGCCTAGTAAAGAGGTTTTTTCATGGTAATTTGTATATATTTGTATATAATAAGTATATAATTACTATTTATCTATGCATTCCGTAATTATTCTGTCAATTCACTGTTTTTTTGAATCTTAAATTCATATGCATAGAGTTGAAAAAATACTTTGTCGTGAGTTTTAGTGGTTTTACTGATTTTCAGTGTTTTTAATCGGTGGAGAACTATTATTTTTGGCACGTTATGATGGAGGATTTACAGGAGGCAGAGGGGGAAGTACGAATTGACGAAAATTGGGGCTCCAGATTTTTATATGACCATCGCTTGGAAGCATGCCGTTTGTGGAAGCACTTCTTTTGTAAGGAGTAAAACGCGACTGACTCATTTTCATTCAATTTTAACACTAGTTGATTTACTAAACAGAAACCCTTTTTTATTATTGGTAATATAAAATAATTAAACAAATATAAAAAGTAATTAATGACAGAAAATTACGACAACCGTACAAAAAAAAGAGGCTAAAAATAACTAAAAAGTTGATCTTTTGTATCAAATAATGCCTGCAACAACGCAATAATTTTGAGCGTTCACATGTAGGTTCAAGAATTAGTCGATTTCAACCGTGGGAGCACAAAACAGTCTAACCTATAGAAGTGAAAGTTTATAGGATGACCTTGAATACAAAAATGAGGTTTCAAACCCATCCACCTGAAGCGCTAGTTGCAATTGAGTTGTCGAAACAGGCCTGGTAGCTAAGGCCTTTAGCACGAAAAGAAGAAAATATTTTAAATCTCATCATAACTGTCATATAGTTGTTGTCACCATTGTCTCAATTGCAACTAGCGCTTCAGGTGAATGGGTTTGACACCTCATTTTTTCATTCTAGGTAATCCTATTAGATTTTCACTTCTATAGGTTAGACTGTTTTGTGCGTGGGAGTCGATAGACCGCACGGGATAGATCCCA
>CAJUYH010008424.1:0-15512 GCA_910591685.1 Galerucella tenella
GTGAGGAGGGAGAAAACTAGTGGCGCCATCTACGATTGACCCTCGAAATTCAAAAAATCAAGATACATGTATATCCAGTCCCCTTGGCTCACACATTGACTGAGAAAAGGCCGTATTTTTATGTTCCAAGCATGATAATTTTCGCGACCCCTTTTTGCAATAAATATTGGGTGAGCGAAAAAAACCATGGAGACCATTTTTGTAGGTATTGAACTGCTCGTCATTTCTATCAAAACCGCAAATATCTAAGTGCCATATTTTGGAAGATATCGGCCAAAAACGTTTTTGGGCCATTTTCCGGGCCTTGCGGGCATTTCTCCATATATGAGATTTTGAGAGGTGAATGTAGCCATCAATACCTGCAAATTAAAAAAAAATGGCATCGGCCCGACCTATTTTCAAGGTTTGGCCTTGTTCTGGACTACCGTTACTGGACTAAAACACATTTGCGCTAACATGAAAAGGTAATAAAATGTCAGCCAAAAAATAATTCACATTATTAAAAGGTAAAAACAAAATTTTATATACCAAAAGTTATAGTTCTGAATTCACAAAAAACAAGCCTCGTTGAGTTGTTACAGTTGAAAAAATGCTTTGATATTTTTTAGAAATGCTAAAAATGCAAATTTCATCAGCAGATTTCCTGATTGGTTTTTAGTTTAACTAGCGATAACATTTTGTACGACAGTGTAACTATATTAACATAGCTACTTCAACAGCCACGTCTTTTATGTTAAATTTGATATAACCCATTTATTTAAACACTCCTTTGAAGGCTACAATTACCCGAAGCGCTGCATTTGACTTGCCTTTGTTTAAAGTTTGAACGATACGAAGGTAAAGTGTTAATACGTTCAAATAATAATGAGAATGCAATTGATGTGAGTATTGTGGTCAGTAACTTTTTGTTCAAATTTCCACTCCAAATTGCCGAAAGTGGAAGGCTATGCTGTTTAAATTATGAATGTAGCATCCAAGGTCCCTAAAGTATACAAGATGCCTTTTAGCTTTCAGCCATTTAGGAGCTCGATTATAAGCGCGGGTATACGTCATCGAGCCTGCCCGATTCAAACAAATCTGTGGATTTGTCATTAAAACCTCACTAAGTAGCAGAAATGGCAAGTTAAATTTAAAACGGTCCTCTTGGTTTCAAAAACAAAAATATTGGTGAGTCTAAATTAACAAATACGACTTGTATGTCATAATTATGATGTAGTTAGTCGTAGTTTGTGATACATAATTCATTTGGTTGTATCTGGCCCTCCTACGCTTCCATAGACACCCAGAGATTTTCATGCCAGAATTGATTAACTACAATTCTCAAAGTCAGAATTAATTATAATATTCACTTTATGTGAGGAGTATACAGAAAATATTCACTTTGATTAACATCTAGGTTAATAAACTAACCCGCCCTGTAACAAGGGAAGTTTAATACAAGTTCAATTTAGAGGAAGTTCCAAGTTCCTACTCTGTGTAAGTTTATTATTTATATACAATATAAAGTTAAATTGAGCGAGTTATCTGCGGTAACCTCGAGCAAGTGCTTCTGGGGGATTATTTACATACTTCGGTGGTTTCGTTGGTTACGTTGACTTAAACCAAAATGAGCCTACCTTCACAGTAAGGCACATTATCGCATATTAAAATCTTAAAACCACTGACCCAAGAATTATAGCCTTTGGAAGCACCAATTATTCATGAGATTTATAGTGTAGACAAAAATAAATCCTCTGTTTCACTTAACATGACTGGTGAAAATAAATAAAAACAGAAAAAAAGCTTAAGTCATTTTAAAATATTATGTTTATTTACTGTGAGTGTAGCTAAAGCCTAAAATCAAGTAACAATCTTCGTATCCGTTTCCGGTCGCGGTCTCTGTCGTGTCACAAGCCGCCACATCAGGATTTTGCATGCTAGTTCACGGAATAAACCGAGAGAAGACAGAAGCGATATATAGAAGACCAAGAAGCCTCCTCTTCATCGGACTATTGGTGTCGTTCGTCTTGTATGTACCTATGTATTTTGTGGTGACATTCACTGAGACCTAAAATGTCAATTGTGCCCCCTCATTTAAGATTAGTTTCTGAGGAGGAGGAGTCTCAGAGACCAGTTTAGTCCTGTTTACCGACGGAATTCTAGGATATCTGGAGGCTTCAACTTAGGTAAATGTTCCTCTTTTATCCAGTAATCTTCCAGGTGCTGTGCCCTAGAATTCTGAATTTTTGTGCAATTCAAAAGTATGTGGATGGAGGTTCCTTCTTCCATATGTACCACAAAATCTACATTCTTCTTTCTTCAGTATTTTGAGCTTTTTCAGGTGCCCATTCAGGCGACAATGTCCCGTTAGGATTCCTGTTAAAACACTTGGAATCTTTCCATAATTATTGAATAAAACAAATAATTAACGAATTTCTCAATAGACATATGGTTTCACAAGTAATATTTGCATTGTCAGAAGTAGATTATGGAAAGTTATTAGTCACTTATTCAATTAAGTGTTTTGCAAAATTTAATAATAAGAATAAAATATGTCCTATGTTTTCTAATGTTCCTGGTAGAAATAATGTTTGTAAATTGCCTCAATTCGGCTCCAGCTCCAATATTTTGTTCCATACTTCCATCTTCAAATTTTGGTTCTGTGCAAAAAAAAATGACGATCATTATTGAATAAAAAAGTGATCAATCATATTGTTCAAACTACTATTTCAAAATCAATTATCTCCAATACAAATGTGCTCTCAGGGTTAAAAGAAACACAAACATGCTGATATCAAATAATATTCTGTCTGTCAACGAAGTTTGAATACACTTTTATTAAATTAAAATCTTTCAAAATTGCGCCAATTTACAAAAAAAAATACATATGTAATTTTAGAATCTGTGTGTACACTTTTCCGCACAACATAAATAAAATATAATTCGCAAAACTCGTAGGATGCTTTGTTATTATTTTTTATTATTGGTGAGCCATTTTACCTATTCAAAGCTCGCCTCAGCGTGTTTAAATCGAACTTTAAAAAACGCGCGTGTTTTAAAGTTACCGTGGCAACATCAACAACTCGAGAAACGAAGTCTAAATCATGTCTAAATGACAATTTTTTTATTATTGATCTGATAGGAGTAGTTTTTAATGTCAAAACTTTTATTCGAACAATATTTAACAATGTCAAATTTATAAATTAAAATGGAAAGTGCCGTTGGTATTGTTTGAAATATTAATATTTCGATTTTTCAAATCTTAGGAAATGGTATTTAAATTAATACTATTGACATTCACAGAACTCAATAAGGTTGAACTTCCATCAAAATATAAATTAGTTTATGTTTTTCCCATTTCCATGACAACGCAAGGTGTACATTATATACATCACGAATTCAACCAATTGACATTTAGTTCTCATTTCCATCTATGGTTTCCATTTCTTGTTGTTGTAGTAGTTATAGACCAGTATTTATAATTTCAAAGTGCACCAAAGAAAAATAGCGTAAAGTATTCGTGGATAACTGGACTTCAAAACACTTGCTCTATTTCGAGCACTCCGGCTTCGCCGTCGTGCTCGAAAAATCTCGCGTGTCTTAAAGACCTTAATATCCACTTATACTTTAATATACTATTTTCACTCAAGCTACTAATATAATATCTATAACAATATTAATTTCGAGTATATGTTTTTTTTTTTCCTTTTTCTCCTAAAGAACACATTTAGACACTGTTTTGAAGTACGTAGGAGGAAATAACCAAAAAGGTATCGATTTTGAGTGACGACGGGCTGTAAGCCAACTTATAGTTCTTTTCACGATCTAAGCAACTGACCTGACCTTAAAATGGATAATGCAATGAAGCCATAAAAGTATTAGCCGTGACAGGATCGTATTTATTTTGTTGGCGATTGATAAATTAGTAAAAAGACTTGAGAACAAAGGGAGGTCAACTAACTAATAGCATACGCTGATGATGTTGCACTAGTAACAAAAAATAGGAAAATTATGGAAGAAATGTTACAAAAAAAGGGAAAGATGGAAAGAAAATTGATCTTAAAATAAATGCGGATAAAACAAAGCTATTGAGACTCAAAAAAAGTATGAATACAGGCATATTAAGATTGGAGATTATAAGTTTCAAGAGGTAGATAAAATAAAATACTTGGGTATAACAATATCCGATGACGGAAACAAAGAAACCGAAATGAAGAAAGAATAGCAGTCACAAATAGAGCAGTCCATACCAATAATAGTATATTAAGTATCAAAAACGGTAAGGGTTGTTTACCGGTCGACAGCAATGAGTCTGAGCGTAGCGAAGCCTCCAATTTTGCTGGAGATCGGTATTACCCTTAACGTTCGAAATGCTTATATAGTTAAAATAATACCCTTCTTGGTGTGCGTCATCGATTGTGACGTATATCTGGGTTTTCGGCATGTCGTTTATGTTATTTGCTATTTTGACATATAGCTAACCTTAAATTTGATAAATAAGATCATCAGGATTGTATTTAGCAAAATTCGAAAAGGCTATGCAATTAATAATTACCAGCTTCTTTTTATAACTGAAAATACTTGAGAACTTCCAAAATACTGATGTTTTTCCGTGCATAGTTTTGTATTATACATATAAATAAAACAATAAGATTAATATTCACTTTTCATAAATATTAATTGACCGTAAACAACAAAGTACAGACCTGTCAAGAACTGTCAGTGTGACAGTAGAAAAAGACGTGAGACTTATTGCCGCTACAAAAGTAACGCCTTCATAGTATTTTAAACTCTCGATTGATAGGTTGAGCTTGAGCGTAATCTAAACATCAACCAATCAAATTTTTGTAGGTCAAAGATTAGGGTTAACGTTTGTAATACATTTAAACGGTTCATTTTTCTGATATTTTGATTAGGATTAATCACCGACCTGCCTTTTTTTCCATTTCTTCCTACGTAATGTGTTAGAAAGACATTAACAATCGATGACGCACACCAAGAAGGGTATTATTTCAACAATACCATTGTTTGCGCGATCGTATTGAAATAAGCTTCGAGTGAAATAATCTAAATTTCTTCGGAATGAACGTCAGAATAAATGTCAAATGTGACATTTATACTTCTCGATCAGTTTAAAATATAATTAGCATTTTGTTGAGATTGTTTTCATGCTATTTATTACTTTTTATATTGTTCTGTACGATTCTGTTCATTAAAAAAATATAAATCTTCTTATTTTTTTGTTCCTTTTGTGTAATGAATGGAGTAATATATTATTTGGGACCACTCAAATGTGTGTAGGGGTAAGACGTCGGTAATTAACTTAATCACCGACGTCTGAACGGTAAGTAAATCACTTACCGACGTGTTAGACTTAGAAACCAGCAAACACAACCTACCGTCCTGACAACCGATGCTGTAAATAAACAAAAAAGATCGATCGCGCAAAAAAAACTGTTGATAAGTAAATTGATAAGTAAGAAGACGTAAATGAGAGTATATAAAACAATTATAAGACCTGTATTGATGGATCAGAAACATTAATAATGACCAAAAAACATCATGAAGATTTGAGAATACAAGAACGTAAGATATTGAGAATGATATTAGGACCGATTATAAAAAAAACGAACAAACGTAGAATTGGCACCTGAAATGATGAGATGATATAGTACAAAAAATTAGTGAACATAGAATAAAATTGTTGGGACACATATGGAGGGTAGGTACAAAGTCAACAATATAAATGCAATGATGGAATGGAAACCTTGTGATAAGCGGAAGAGGGAAAGACCCAAAACAACGTGGTTACAGTTGAAAGAAAAAACAAAAAATAGGAAGAAATGGCGCCATGATTGCTGAAAAAATATAGAAAAGTGAAGGAAGAAAAGGGGATTGATCCACCCCGAAAAGAGGACTTGAAAACTTTTTGAAGAAGCGGGGCTACCCCCTTGGGGGTGTTAGGTCAATATATATAATAATAAATTAGCACCTGAAAACTCTGTATGACTTTTGATTCATTCTTATTATACATTTACTTTATATTTTTGTTTCATCAGGTATAGTGCGGCTCTGCATGGTAAATCCGGAAACTTTTATGGTTTTATTGCATCTCAACTCAAGTCAAGTCAAGTCCGTTTCTTAGAAAAGAACTATAGAGTTCATATAATAACATTTTTGGTGTACGTCATCGATTTTTAATGTTCTTCTAACACATTATGTTGGAAGAAATAGAAAAAAAGGCAGGTCTGTGATTAATCCTGATCAAAATATCACAATGATGAACCGTTTAAATGTATTTCAAACGTTAACCCCAATCTTTGAACCAAGAAATTTGATTAGTTGTTGTTTAGATCACGTGCAAGCGCGACCTATCAATCGGGAGAAATTACACTATTTAAAATAGGATGCAGGCAAACCTTTCGTAGCGACAATGTGTCTTACGTCTTTTTCTAATGTCCCACTGACAGTTCTCGTCAGGTCTGTACTTTGTTGTTTACGGTCAATTATTATTTATGAAAAGGGAATATTAATGTGATTGTTATATTCATTTAACTAATACAAAAATATGCCCAGATACTCAGAAAAACATCAGCATTTTGAAAGTTCTCCAGTATTTCTGGTTAGAAAAAGAAGCTGGTAATTCCATAGCCTCTTTGAATTTGGCTAAATACGATCCTGATTATTTTATTTATCAAATTTGAGGTTAACTATAATATGTCAAAATAGCAAATAAAACAAACGACATACTCAAAACCCGGATATACGATGACGCACACAAAGAGGGCTATTGAATGTACCATGTATCATTATATGAACTATACCACCCTTGGGTGGTGATAATTTATGCCATATAAAACGTGTATAATATGTCTATTAATAGTACAAATTTTACAGTTATGAACATTATTCACAAAATTTGGATAAATATTTTCTCTCAATTTTTTTTTCTTGTGAAACCATAATTTCCCCATCTCTAATCAAGTTTTTGTTACTTTTGCAGAAGTACAGGAGACTTCTGGCATCGTTATATTGTATTAAATTTCATTTAAATAATTATTCTTCTTTTTAGTACGATCAGTTGTAGAAGCGTATTTTTTAATTTTCTAATCGATTTTTTATTACGTACAAAAACATGTTTACATGGCTCGATTATGTCAAGAAATAACAATTGCCTGATTTAAAAACGTCCTTAAGCTTTGGTTATCCGATAAACTCTGTAAACAACGTTCTAACATCACTTAATTAATGATCAGAGATGTCCAGGGTTTAAAGCATCGTATTACAATTTGCTGTGAAGTAAAATCGATATACACAAAGATTCAAAAGTTTTGCATCACCTTCTTCGGATGCGAAGGAATTTTTTTGCGCTAATAATTTTTTGTTGGCTTGTTTATCAATGTTTACCATTTCAATATGTTTCATATTTCTTGCAATATACAGATGCTTACAGTTTTTTTTGTAAGATAACATTTTTAGTGCGATAATTTTAACATTCAAGGCATTTGAGTTTTATTTGATTTTAACGATTTTAAGTGTAAACATGAATCGTCAAGTCATAAGTGAGATTGACCGTGCAAGAATAGTGGCTTTAGTTGAAGAAGGTCATTCTCAAAGGTTCGTGGCAAACAGGGTTAGCGTTTTGCAAAGTGATGTGTCTCGTGTATGGAACCGGTATCTCCAGACCAATTCTCTTCGTGATAGACCTAGAAGCGGTAGAAGGCGTGTTACTAATCAGCGGCAGAACCGCTATATCCACTTAACTATCCGAATAAACCCGACCATGGCAATACCAGCACTCCAAAGAGATATGAGACATGCGTTGGGAGTTCAAGTATCGATCTCGACATTACGAAAACGAATACTTGCGACAGGTTTGAGGTGTCGCCGACCAATAAGAGTATCCAGACTACAACCTGAGCACAGAGTTCGCCGACTACAGTGGGCTCAAGAACACGCGGCCTTGCCTGAAGAATTTTGGAATTCGGTGTTTTTTTCCGACGAAACAAGGATTTGTTTGGTACAAGATAGCCATCGAATACGTGTGTGGCGGGATCCTACAAGATTTGCTCAGCTTGCCCATGCTCGCCCCGTGCCGCCCTTCAAAGGAGGAAGTGCTATGTTTTGGGCTGGTATCATGTTGAATGATCGCACAGAATTAATTCATGTGGAGGGAACGATCCCTGGTGATAGGTATCTCAGAGAGATTCTACATCCTCACGTGAGACTATGGCGCGTAGCTGTTGGCAATTCCTTCGTTTTTATGGACGATAACGCCCGACCTCATCGGACCTGAGCTGTAAATGAGTATCTTGAAACTGAAGGGATCAATCGTTTGAACTGACCTGCCCTATCTCCTGACATGAATTCCATAGAACATGCTTGGGACATGCTTGCCAGGGCAGTGGCAGCACGCTGAAATCCACCCAGGAGTGTACAAGAGCTTGTTCATGCGGCCCAAGAAGAATGGCGAAATATTCCTCAACAGAATATCAATAATTTGGTAAATTCTAGAGGTGGAAATACTCTTCATTAAATGTTCTCATGCAGGTTCTCACTTAACCTTTTCTTCAAAAAGAATCAATTTGTATTTAATTTCTAAGAATACTTTTTATGTTTAAAGCAAGTTTATTATTGGATAATAAAAATTTTTGACAAATATACACGTTTTTTTTATTGAAACTAATTATTTGATTAATCTCTGATCCATTTATAATGAACACATTTTTTTTTTTCGGAGATTTAGGGTGATGCAAAACTTTTGAATCTATGTGTAATATTTTAAATCGTCTGATATGTAGTGAGATCTAGGAGATTGGATATCAATAAAGTGTTTTTCTAAAAATTACCTAATTCCTTTTCCAATGGAAATGTTCGTTAAAATAATGAAATAAAATATTATCTGTCAACTAACGGCATGAGGATTAACCAAAGCAGCTTTGGAAAGAATATAAGATTCAGTATTGATAGGTTATTATAATAAATTCAATGAATTAACCTTTAGGATTGGGATTTGCATTTGATGATAGATACTCGTTTCAGAATGTACACCCTTCAGGAAAAAATCCAAATTTTATCGTGGGGTTTTGAAGGTCACTCCATTAGGAAATAGTACATTTATTTGTTGTTGCTTTTTAAAACCGATCAGCGCCTTCACAGTCTACAGTTGATCCAATAATTAATAATTGAAAAATTTCGTGAATGTGGATGTTTACAAAACTATAGTCTGTTTCTTATTGTCTGACAGCACGCGAAAAGGTCACAGATGCTAGTCAGGTAGTAAACCATAAGCGTCACCGTTCATCTAAGGAATTTATTCACTATTTAATTTTATACCCGATCTGATATATGAAGGTAATATGAATCTAAATTCGGTTAGTTAAAACAACTTGATAATTTCTAAGAAACATTACAATAGGGTCCTACTAGGGATTGTCCTAATGACTACTTAGAAATTTTGCAGGTATATACGGTGAAACTTGGTCTCGCCCAAATTTGTATAATTTGTTTTGCTCAGAGTTGCTTACGTTCCATAAGTGTTAACTGTGTTGTGAAAAATGTCTTCAAGTTTCACCCCAGTAAAGTGTAAGAGCGTGCTTAGCTTACAAACGAAGACTGTAGTGTTAAATGTGCATGATGCTGTTGTACATCAAATGCCGGCTGCTACTGTTAGAAATATAGTTTCGACATGTTCCAAAATGACAGGAGTTAGTGAATCTACTATTTACAGGCTTCTAAGGGAGAGGAAAAAAGAAATACATCTCCACCTAAAAAGTCAACTGGAAGAAAACCACTTGACCTTGATGAACATATGCAAAATACAATAATTTATTTCAACTGTAATATCGACCGAATCTAATTAAATAAGCAGAATAAACTAATATCGTAATCTCCGCCACTGCCGCAATATTTATCGTTTATCTGGCATTGTTCAGTTTTATTACCATATTGTATTTTGAGCTGAAACAGGGATGTATAGATAATCAATACAGACATTAGAATTTTAGTATTTACTTGTAAAATTCTTAGGATCACTCTGTATAAGATAAATTTCTATTTAAATATTTAATGAGGCTACTGTGCTGTCAGACATCAAGAAATAGAGTATACAACAAATGTAGTTGTCCAATATTCTGAAACCATTACACCGAATCAACACAGAGATACAAGATTATCTTTGTTCAATAGATTCGGTTTTTGTTTGGCCCAACAAGGAGGACTATTTGAACCTTAATTTTTCAGTTTTAGCATTTTGAGTTGTTTTTCGTAATTTATTAACTATTTGTTGTAATTCAAAGAATCTTATTTTGTTTCATTTACAAATTCATTTTTATTTTGGAAGCCGTTATGGCCAAAAGGAATCAAAACCTATTATCTTTACTCGAAACATTATTTGTTGAAGAAAATTTTACAAATAATTTTTTTAATTAGAACAACTTAAAAAACAAGCATCCATTATGTAGTGACGGTTTCTACTAACGTCAATGAACTAATGCATCCTTCATCTATGGTCAAAAGACACTTGAATATTAAATCGCACGCACAGACGCACATAACCACATAACTATTAAATATTGGAAGGAGAAGAGGCGGGGTTTCTTACATTGGTTCTGAACCCAGCTGTCCAGCTATATACTTGGTATTTATTGAAGTAAATTCATAGATAATTTTTGTTGGTGAACTATTTAGATCGGAGAATACATTAAATCCCTATGTTCCGTTTCTCATTGCATGTATCTGTATAATAATTATAATATTCAAACTTGTTGCAGATTCCTCACATTTGGATACTTGGCAGCCTTCAACATGTGGCTTTTGCTATGCCCAGCAGGTTTGTCCCACGACTGGCAAATGGGATCTATACCTTTAGTAACATCCGTATACGATCCAAGGAATATAGTTACCATATTTTTCCTTGGACTTACATTGCTGTTAGCTATTAAAGGTCTATCGGAATTCGAGGTAAGTTTTTAATTGTGGTGTATATTTGTATCTGACTGGATCTTTCTTTTTATATTCCGCATAATCTACCTTCTTTTTGCTTGCACAGTAAGATGACGATGTTTTTTATCTCGCTGAGTTTGATTGTAAAGCATAAATGGGTATTTGAACAGCAGTTATACGACCGAAAAGTGAAGCTTTGACCAACGTTGACTAATTATTAACAATAGGAAATAATAATGTGCCACAAACTACCAAGTTGATTCATAAATTAAATTGAGATGCAGGAAATTAAGTGCATTTCTGTGTAATGCAATATTTTTATTCAATATTATTAATGAAATTTAATATAGAGAGTTGAATTAATTTGTTATCAGAAACTGTTAATCATTTCTACATCATTAATCAAAACTTTATAAATGGAAAGCCAAGTGAGAGATACAGATAGCGACAAAATCAAAGCTGGAAGCATTTCCATGCCTATATATAATCAAAACTTGCAGATATATAGATTGTGGTCAGTGGTCAACGCGACATGAACCTACATTAACGGAACTACGATAAATTTGAACTGATTTACACAATTTAATTCCAATTAACTGAAAATTAGTATATACCAGAGTCAGCACGTTTGTTGATTTAAGGAATTCGTGAAATAACATCATTTTTGATTTATATTTTTTAAAGGGTGTTCTGTTTTCCAGATACTGTGTTAAAATTCAGATGATTTTGAGTACTTACAATGTTATTAAATCTCCTGGGAAATTTTATTATATTTGCGGTGATATTGGGACACAAGAAAAACATTTATTCCATCATTCACTTCCATCATAAATGATGAAATTATAATACTAACAAGTATTAAAAAAAATTCACCTCAAATATAACATGCAATAACTATTAATAAAATCACTAAGATCATCTTTCGTGTAAATTGTACTTTGTGATGCTTTTTATTGGAGGTACAAAAATATCTTGATCTATAAAAGGCTATTGGAATTCCTATTATTTATAGAATCTAATAAAAGTTGAGTATTCTGAACTGCGAGCTTTCAGCTTAAAGCTCTGTCTGCTGAATCAAAGGAACTGGATCTAACGATCGATCCTGATTTTCAGGAAACTTCCTCATCTAACAGGCCTAACTCACCATCCCCAGAAAATCCCAGTGATTTGATTTGTCATTTAAATATATTCAAACAAGCAGAACAGTAATGGGTTATAGGAATATAATTTATTGTAACCAGAAGCTTTTGGCATTGTGATTAAGAGCTTTTAGGTTTTTTTTCCACAGCATATTCACGTTCATTTATTGTTACTAGAAAAATAAATTATGTTTTTACAAACTCCACTAGACTCCGTTTCTCATTAGAAGAAGTCACGTGAAGTGTGTCAACTCTTGCGCTGGAAACAAAATCAGTTTTGTTTATCTATGTCGCCATCGTAATTAAATTAAACAAATATTGTATATTAGGACGTGTATTTATCGCTAACCTATTCACAAACGATTCTCGTGGACAGTCAAACACAAATTGATGCCAGAGATAAATAGATTGTTTTATACAATTTCCGTTAATTTGAAATTTGTTTAAAAACGTTGATTCCATCTCTTTCGACCTCCATTTGGAAATAAACCAAATATAATTGGTTAAATATTGCAGTGCCACGTTTTTAATTTCACAAAAATATATAGTGGCTAGTAAACGTCAAATTGTTCAAAATTTTAATCAATTAAAACAATAAAATATTGTAAAGTACATTATTTTAATTTTTTTTCTTCGGTTATTCAACGTCGGTCTATTTCTGCTACTGAGGCTAATCACCCACACGCCGGGATCATACTACCCTAAACGGAAATTTTGACGAACCCACTAGTGGTCCAATCAGTTTTACCCTTGGACCTGAAACATCATTGAGGTGAATATAGCTGAGTACACATGACTAGAACTTTCATAACATGAGTCATTTTTATACTCATGTTAGATGGCTTGAGTTATGTGCTCACTCAGATTGTCATTTGTCATTTGTTAATTTAAAATTGAAGTAGTGTCACTTCAACTTCCGTTATACTAACACCTGTTCGTTTAGTAGTTGGAAACAATAAAAAAAAATTCAACTAAAAATGTTCAAAATTTAAAGACAGTTACCCCAATCAGGGGATTATTTTAAATTAATGTTATTTCAAGATATTTCATTTTGTGACGTTAATGTGTTGTCGAAAATTTTCTTGTATCGAATACCTGACGAGTAAGTAATTCCTTACTTATTTCTCATTTTACATTTTTTCAACTTTTATTACTTACTTGCAGGTATAGCACTGAAAATAGCTTATTAGCCGAAAGCGCTCTGCGATTTTAAAAATTAAATTTTTACACAGAATACAAATATGTTTTCTTGACTGAAACATCATTCACCAAATAAACTAATCGGCTTTGTCAAGAAGCTGAATTTGTTTGGTGAGATCTGAATACTTGTGAACCACTACTACTACTAAATGTGCAGGCGAGCCTTGTCCTGGACATTACTCAAGCCAAGGTTCCGACACTGAGGCCACTGGCGGGCCCATTGTGCCAATCCTGCTACCTAGTCATCCATGAAGCCGAGCCCTTCAATAAAGGCCACAACCTTTTTCAGTGGATGCCTGCTTGTGTCTCCAGGAGCCATGACAGTGACTCCGAAGATTCGCCTGCGTAATACAGCCCAGTGTGGACACTCTAAGAGAACATGAACTGACGTTTCATCAGTCATGCCGCAACCCCTACATAGGGAACTTTCCTCTACTCCTAGATTGTAGAGGTGCTTCCTCATACAGCAGTGCCCTGTTAGAAGTCCTGCTATCTTCCTTAGCCTACTCCTTGGTAGTTCAGTGGCTGCCCTGGCGTGTCCATCAGTCCATCCCTTCAGTAGAAGTTTGGATTGTCTAGGACCCTGCAGAGCATTCCAATGAGCGAGGTGCTGATTTCTCAGCCACTTCTTCGTCTCCTTGCGTATTCTTTGTTTTGTTAGGCCCAGGGTCGGGCCCGGGCCGCAGAAAGGAGCTGCCGCCCCTTCCGCAGCCAGTGCATCCGCCATCTCGTTGCCTTCAAAACCAGAGTGGGCTGGAATCCATTCTAGCCGCACCACGTTCCGCCTTGCAAGATTAGCAAGTAGTTCTCGACATTCGTTAGCAAGTCCTGAGTTGCTGGTATACCCACTCAGGGCTTTAATTGCTGCCTGACTGTCGGAGTATATGGTTATGCGTCGATTCACATAACCTCTGTCTAGGTTTATCTGCGCACATTCCAAGATAGCATATATCTCGGCCTGATATGCAGATACACCCTCACCCAATGGTACACAAACCTGTGTTCTTGGGTTCCTGGAGTAAATTCCAGCCCCTGCTCTATCACCGGAGCATGAGCCATCTGTGTACCAGACGGTCCCATTAGGCTGTGTATTCCTCTCTTTTTCCCAAGACTCTCTATCCCGTATCATGGCCCTATATGGGGTACCTAAGTAGTACTTACGCAGGCATTCATCAGCCGCTCGAGCCAGAACTGGAATATCTTCCAGGAGCCGGAGCTTCTTGACGTGCCTGCACTCTTCTCCTCTTCGCACGTATCCCAGCCGTTTCAAGCGCAGGAAAGCCCTCCCCGCCTCAGCCTCAATCACATGGTGAAGAGGCCGAAGACCAAGGATCACCTCCATCGCAACAGTTGGTGTAGTTCTCATGCAGCCAGTTGCCCCCAAACTGACCACCCTTTGAAGGCGTGCCAGTTGCGATCTAACCGTGACCAAGGTTACCCTCGGCCACCAGACCAGAGCCGCATATGTGAGCATAGGCAGCATAATCACTCTATAGAACCATATGATCGTTTTGGGGGTCAGTCCCCACCTCGGACCAATGGCTCTCCTACAGGCCCAATACGTGTTTGTCACCTTGCTTAGGCGACTATCAAGATGAGCCTTCCATGTCAGTGATTTATCAAGGATCACTCCTAGATACTTCACCTGTTCAACCACCGGCAGTGGTACTCCATCAAGATTTAGACCCTCAGGTCTTATACCTCTCTTTTTGGTGAAAGCAACTATCTCAGCCTTGGCAGGATTAACTGCAAGTCCGTGTTCGTTACACCACCCATGTACCCTATTCAGAGCCCTTTGCATGAGGTCCCTGAGAACGGTAATGTGCCAACAACAAGGACAACGATATCATCGGCATACCCAATCGTTAGAAAGCCCTCACCGTTTAAAAGGGTTATTAGCTCGTCAATGACTAGGTTCCACAATGTGGGCGAAAGAACACCCCCTTGCGGACATCCCCTAGCGACGATTACTTTTGCCACATGGTCTTTCCATGTGGCCTCTACTGTACGGTTGCACAACATGGCCCCAAGCCAGTGAGTGATCATTGGCTCTATTCCATGATTTGCCGCAGCCCTACACATGGATCCTACAGGGGTGCTGTCAAACGCCCCTTGTATATACAATAAAGCTCCCAGGGCGATCATACCATTTTCCAGCGCCTTCTCCACCTTGGTTACCAGTTGGTGTAAGGCACTTTCAGTTGACTTGCCACACCTAAAAGCATGTTGGTTGTTGTGCAAAGGATACTT